>JAGDQP010007804.1:0-65669 GCA_022664845.1 Lepisma saccharinum | reverse complement strand
AGATATATAATAACAAAGATTATAGAGTGAGGCTTTTAGAAACTATTATCTGTGCATGCTGACACGACCATCCTTCCGGTGATCGGTTTCAATGCCCTCACTGAGTCAATATCGCGGAATTTCGAATAAAAAGGAATCGCCAAGAAAAGGTTACACGACGCTGACAGTGAGGTCACAGGTTCTAATGGATGGAACCAAACACCGAAAGGATGATTCATGTGGGAAAGGAGTCACAAAGGACCCCCACAATAGACTAGTAATATAGATCATTCAATTACCCACGCACTAATTCGATAAGAAACAGCCCCGAGTTTCTAATATGATAATCAGAGAACAAACGAATTCACACGTACACACACACGGTTTGATCTAAGGGAAAAAAAAGTAACACTCTTCTTTTTTCTTGTGATTACGTAGACAATTGTATGAGAAATAAAAAAATGTATGTTATCCATATGCTCTTTATATGTAACAAGAAAAGTTAAATACAGAAAATTAATGATTTTTTTAAAGTAATATTTACACCTATAACTGGACATCTAGCAAGACAAGAGCCATATATCTATTACGAGCCAGAAAGTTCTATTCACGCTAGGTAGTTTCAAAACTTGCGAATGAACGGTCGCTCTAACAATCATAAACTATTGTTTCCGTCCTTAAAATTATAAACTGTTAATCCTGTCCTTAAAGCCATAAACTGTTGCTCCCGTCCTTACAATCATAAGCTGTTAGTCCCGTCCTTACAAAATTGAGCAACACTGAACCAATTCTTTTTGATTATTAAGGAATATTGAAGTACCAATTTACACAACATTAAACAAGCTCTTTAACCCATACATATTTTGAATGATCGAATTACCGTTTGAATAGATTTTGAGCATAAGCAATCCCTGCCTTTCACACTGCAGGACCCAACTAACTTTAACAAAATGGGTTCAGAAGGAACTCTAACCGTCGATACACTGTAGGTACGGCCTCAATAGTGAAATCAGCCAACTGTAACTCAAAAGCAACCAATTTGAGTGGATTAAACGGATGGAATTACTAATTTGCAAAATAAGTATCCTATAGTGATTTTTCTTACAGTCACCAGTATTGCCTAGCTTACAAATCAGGAAATAAACGGAGAGTCTCAAAATTCTAATTATGTTTCGAAACCTTAAACGTTCTGGAATATTCCCAAGATATTCCATTGTTTGTTTTGAGAAAAATCAATCGTGGAACCTTTCCACTATATTTAATGCGTTATTAATAGCAAGAATAGCTACTCAAAATGCAAGACCAAAAGCATGCTTACCCCAGACAAGATGTCCGCCATACCATGCATATTCAGAACCACGAGGTCGAAGAAGTACGAAGTCCTTGTTGAATAGTAATACTAACAGTAATGCTCCAAAAATTATCCAGGTAATTCCCCATTCGTATACGCCTTGCTGATTCAGCATATATGGCACTTCCAGCAATATAATAAGTTCTTATACAATAAGTGATCAAAGCTTTCGTAGTATAAATTTCTGAATTCGAAACCAGCACACTACACATTTGACGTCTTTGATACCCAAACTCATTATAAGGGGGGATACAAAGATGACGTGACCAACTTTAAACCTAGTTAATTGAAAGAGGGTACTGAGAACGACAACATTCCACCTCTTTCTTTTAACTTGCTCCATAATAAATTTACCGAAATGAAATGTGTATAACCGGAAAATAATAAATAATTTTATTACAATGCTTCTATCAGTACACGACATTTCGCAAAGTTTCTGAACATTTTCAGTAATATATCCTCTATAGTTTCTTTATTTTTTGATCAGAGGCATTACATTACGTGGACAAATCACTCGTAGCAGAAATTGTTATGCAATTTCGTAGCAATTGCTCTACAACATTTGGTAGCAATTGATGTATAGTTTTTGGTTATTAATTTCAGCCAATAGGGATACAAGAGGCACATGTTTGGGAAGATTTTGAGGACAGTGAATTACAGTGACACTTGTAGCAAAATTGCAGTGCAAGATGATTTTCCATAGAGCTGTAATGTTACATTACTGCACTTGTGCTGTATTTTTACGAATCTTGGCAATTCTTGCAACTCATTGGCAATTCAAACACTGATTTGCAGCAAACTAACTTGCTATCTGGGATGACTGATAATGACAATACTACCAGTAACCAAAGAACGGAACCCATGAATATCTTTAAGGAAGATATCCTGTACTAAAGAATAAGTTGATGTCAAAGTGTAAATGGACTATGGTGGAACACGAAAGTACAACTGAACAAATGGACAAACCAGATCAAAACTAGTCCAACACAATTAAATCCCAAGTTGTCGAACTCACATAAAAGAGTACAAGGAGACTAGGCTCCATCAACGTACCAAATCGCACCTTAAGGGCTGGAAAGAAAGGAAAAATACTCATTCTCAATTATCCAACCTGTCCAGAAACATCTCAAATGGATAGAAATTGATAATATGAGAAACTATTGAACAGGATACTCACTGGATCAATTAGGTACTATGGAAAGAATAATACAGAGCCTCTATGGCCTGAGGCTGCATCAATACCAGGCATAAAAATACTTTCACAGTGTACAGCTAAAATCCTCTGATATTAGCATACTTAATACTCTGATATTGGCAAAGTACATAGAAAAGATCAAGTCATAGTAGAAAATATGAATTCCAAGTAATGGAGCACAACAACATTCATCGTAAATCATCAAACCTCACTCATAGCAATGCATAATAATAAATAAGGTTACTCTGCATTGTTCGTTTACAACCTATATTTGAACAGACCACTCAAATGTTCACTATGGCAGATGCAAATAAAATTCTTTGTAGAACAACATTATCAGCGCTTGCTTCTCAGCTAGCAAAATCATATCACAAGTTGGAATCTCATCGTAAATATTCTCTACACCATATCAAAATAATTATTCATGAACGTAGAATATATATAGTAAACGTCAACTAATCGTGAAAATAAGGCTGCATAATGTCTAACTATTCATATCACAGCTCTCCACAGCTGTACATAAAGCTCACATTAGGAGTAGCTTAAGTAAAGAATTACAAAAAAAAATCTTAAAATAAACAATGCAGAATTGAACTTACGTTAATAACATGCACTGTTGTAATTATTCTATATTTTAAACAGGTCTTAATATAATGATAGCACATCTAAAAGAAGAAGAAAAATAAAATGTGCCAGCAAAGAAAATAAGCAATAAACTTCAGTTTAACGGCGCAGCTAAAGAGCTGAATAAACTGGAAAGAGCAATCTTCTAATGATAATAAGATAGAAAACTGTATAGTAACAGGCAGAATCAAACATGACAAAACAACTAGACTAGCAGAACCATTATTAAGACCCCGTAGTAAATATTCGAATATAAGTACAAGGTATCATTCGCAAAACGTTAGGACTAACATGTGTTTCCTACCCACTTCGAAACCCTCATACTGACCGCCTATATATGCTATAGAGCTAATGGCCCACTTACTAATTCCGCAAGGTTAAGATAACTAACCCTCTGTTGTGATGAAACATAACACAAAATTGTGCGACCTCGGGGTGGCCGAGAGATTAGAGAGCTCGCTTTCTGTGCGCATAGTCATTGGTTCAAATCCTGCCGGGGTTAATTGAACGGAGTGGTTCGGAGCCCACTTTACCAAAAAACTGTATGTGTCGTCCTTAAAAGCTTACCAACTCGTTAGAACGTAAATAACGATTCATTTACTCGCAAAATTGTGCTTCTAATGAACAGTGTTACCTAATTTGAGTAAAGTATAACTGGTGAAACATATTTAAGCTATCTAAATTTAAGTACTTCTGAAAACCTGAACACAATATGTAGATAGAAATCACACCCCAAATGCATACCCAAACTGCTCACCGAGGATAACTTGATCAGATTTCATAAGTACGAAAGTTTAAGACATCATATTGATAAAGTTCTGGAACAAGTATGTTCTAGGCAGGTATCTAGCTTTTTAATTACTCTCATCAAAAATGTCATTTTACCTGACTAAACTAATTATTATTTAAATATGAGAACTCTAGCCTACTGAGTGCTAAATCATAATAACACATAATTATATACCGGCCGGGTGGCCGAGCAGTCTGTGGCGGTAGATCTAGGGCTCGAAGGTCCCGGGTTCGAGTCCCGGAAGGGGCATGGGTGTGGATTTTAACCGCTAAAGGGCGAATCGTAACAAACCGAAGTCCGAAGTTACTAGACTGGCCCATATAAAAATAAAGTTTACCAAAGTCTTAGATAATTATATATTGCACTTATTGGTTTATTTACTTCAAAATGTTTATATCCATTCAAGGAAAATACTAACTCCATTTCAAATGTTTCCAGATCAACTTTTAACCAACAGCATGGACTTGAGAAAGTGTTTACTGTTTAGACAAAACCATGTGAAGAAAAGTATTTAAAACAATAATTGCTGACGTTGTAGTTTGTTATTAAAGTTGTTAAAAATAATAAATGACAGAACTCATTTTTATACTGAATCATATAAAACATAGGATAAATATTACATGAGCTTTTGAATGAGAAAGTTTAAATAGCATTGTACGTTTCTGGCGCAAGAAAAATTAACCCTTACAAGCGCAGAAGTTGTTCCCATTGTAACATATGGAGTTATATAAATAAAGTGCAGGCATAAATACGAAAAAGTAACATCCAAAGGAATTATTAACTTAGTTTGCACGTTTTTGAAATAATATAAATCTTTAAATATTTTTAAAAGCTCGGAAAACAATTTTGGATGACGTAGAAGAATATGGGTATGCTAAATGCTGGGGAAACATCCCATCAGAAAGTAGTACTAAAATAAAGACTTAGAGCGCAATAAATACAAACATATATAGCATATAATTTAGTAGTGTTAAAAAGTTAGTGCCAAATATAGTATTAGGCTGCTAAATATATGATATATTGTTTCATCATTAATATACCGTAACAGATCAAACGTTTGTGGATTTAGGGTTATCCACAGGTTTAATTACAAACTGAACAGAATTTCATAACTCTAATCGAGGTCAAATCTCTTCAAACAAGCATTTTAATTGATAAAGTATAGCTACTCGAAGAAAACTATGAGTGTTAGTCCATTCTGAAAATAAGTAATCTGAGCAACTTAAATTTTGTTTGAAGTGCTATTACAACCGAAATGGAATATCTTAATCATATTATCTTAATGTTATACCTAAATTGTTATAAATTAAATATTGATAATCGTTCTTAAATTTTCAGCTAATTTCCTTACAAACGTTATGGCCTAGTAGCCATGAGATAGGCCGAGGAGAAGAAATTTACTTTCCACGCATATTAGAAAATAATTTCTCCACTTAAAAACATTCTTCCCTCGCCTACTTCACGGTTACACTAAAAATATTGAAGTTTCTGAGAAAATAACTTCACGATTGATAAGCAGGAAAGTTAAGAAAAAATATAGCATCATCAAATAAACATGGCAGCGTCGTCAAGAAAAAATGCATTAAACTATTGCATTGATAACTCCATAATTTTCCATGAAAATTCATTTTAAAATGATTTAGACTGACCTCAACTAATTATTGAAGTGCAGATATGCTCCAACGGGAGATTACGTCTGATACTTTCTTGATAATCACATTAAAGAAATATCCTATAGGAATCTATGCCAATATATATTCCGCTCATCTAATCTAGAACTGGTGGGAGCGTTCCACTAATTAGAAAAGTCAGAAGCAAAAACGACGCTCAATCATTCATAAAATAAAACTTGATAATCAAAAACAAAAACATCACAACACGAAGTTACCCTTTCTAGAAATCAGAACTTTAGTCTTAGGGAATAGCACGTACTCGAAACTAAATATAAAATAACACTAAGAAACAAAATGACTAAAATAACTATTCACTTCTTAAACCTAAAATTCGTAAAAACTGCCCAAAGACATAAATAAATTACCTTTTTTGATATAACTGTAAACGGAAAGGAAGAAAAACGTAGCAGAACGGATGTTCTGAACAAATATACTTAATGCCAGCAAACAAACTGCCAACTCCTACAGTAATAGATACAGAACCAGTACTAAAACAAACCAGCAGATGAAACCTGAGTTTCAGTCAACTCAAAACCAGCCCAGAACCGTAGCGATTAATATAAAGGAAGTTGTAATTGAAAATACACAGAGCGCTTATTCTTCCTATAACATTTTATGATTGCGAAAGTTGGAATACCACCTTGACAGATGAACGTAAATTGTCAGTTGAATTTGAATTGAATTTTTGCTTATGGTCTGTAGACATCTCAGACTCAGGCCGAATAAATTGTGAGTGTTTGAAAATAAGATATTGAGAAAGATATACGAGCCGGAGGATGGAGTTGACCGCATAATGAAGAACTCTGCAAACTGCAAGAATAACCCACTACTATAAGAATAACGAAATCATGACGGCTAAGATGGACATGCCATGTAGCTCAGATGGAGAATGAACGAAGATTATATTCTATCGTGGTTATTAAGTAGGACGAAAAGAAATCTTAGAGGACAAGATCATTGAAAGGACACTATTTGAAGAGATCTCCGAGAGGTATTGGTGATGACAACTGTCTTCGTCTTGCCTAGCATAGCATCCGATACGAACCGTTGTTACTGCGACTATGAGCTTGAATGTCCCGCAGGCTGTAAAGTTGGTTAGTTGTATCTTCTAGACACATAATGGGATAATTGAGGTGCAAGCCCGCTATTAAGTGTCACTACAATATGTTTCTGACGCGGGCCTCTTGGTTGTGGAGATATACTCTTCCAAATTTTAAACGTTTCTTGATAACGCTGATCTCTCCAAACGCTGGTGTCCCTGAAAGTAAAAAAAAAAGCTCTTCAGTTCCGTCAGCTTTCGTACAAAGTCGGATTTCTAAAAAATATTGAATTTCGATCGAAAAAGTTGAAACTTGTGGTAGAATTTCAGGTTGTATTGATAAATGAAGTTGATATGTAAGAGTATAATTTGGCGTTTTGTTTGCTTTAAGGATCATTCAACTATAGAAAAAAGACAGAGAAAACTATATAATATAAAAAGAATGAGACATATTATTAAATATTATTTAAATTGAATCATTTGTCATAATTGCCTTAAAAGTGAACTTACAATATTTTGAAAAGAAAAGAAAATGTCTGCACTGCGTAAGTGAATGCTTAAGGAGAAAATGATTTCTCAAATTGAGGCGTATGCGGGAACAAAAGTCTATGTTTCATGTTAATATATAGCACTTAGACTTTTGTTCGCGCATGAGTTTCAATTACTGATCTAAAACTGTTTGTGGCTCATCTTTCATAATTAAGAAGTGTTAATGGAAGCCTATGAAGTTATAAAAATTCTTTCTTAGAATATATGTTATTGAATCCTTTTAGTAACTTTTGTGAGGCAACTTTAATAAAAAAAATTGAGAGCATTATGGGGATTTAGGTCACACCGCTTTCTAACGTATAAATTTCATTCCCACAGTGAAACCAAAATGGGGCTTTAAGAATGTGTTTTTGATTTTTTTAAAATAACTTTTAATTAATTTTTCATGTTAAAGAAAATTACAGAAAATTTATACGATTTCGTTCCTCCTGAAAGTAAAATCCTCTTGTTAGATCATTAAGTAGACAAAATTAATTAGGCTTATCTTGAAAATCATTTGGAAGTTCTGGAAAATTATTTTAAAAGTGTCTGCGACACTAACAAGAGATTTTATAATACGTACGTATACATAAGGTGACCAGATTTGTAAAGCAGCAGAACGGGACATTTATCTAACTTCCCTAACGATAATACGGAATAAAATAAAATGACAAAATGAATACACTGTGGTGTTAGATTATTTATACTGATGTTTTACAACTAATAAATAAATAGAATAGTAAGGTATGTGTACTTGCATATGATAACATGTACTGTACTCCATTCGTTCACATCAGCTTTTATTCATATTTTGTCGATGAACGTATTTTCTTCAACACATCCTTCTTTCCGGCACGGGCGCAAGCCATATTGCTGTCACCGCCCATAAAATTAATTTTGTCATTTGACATCCTTTTTTTCATACAGCATTTTGTAAAAATCGGCACAGGTGTAATTGCAGTTAACCTTATTAACCAACATGGCTTTCAACGTTTGTACTGAAAGAGCGTTTTTTTTTTTTAGTTGTCCATAATCCATTCATGTACGAAAATACTCGTTTAGTGGGGGCATTTGTTCCAGGCAAACAAAGAAGAAACTCCAATACCGTATCTTTAAAACAATGGAATATGGTATGGTACGTAGTTGACACTAAAATGAGAAATGATTTCTACCCAGCACTCTATAGGAGAGGATTTCTCTGACTTCCATTTTTCAGTATTTCTGAGATTACATAGTGATTGATATACACGTACTCAGCGTACAGACCAGTCTCATCTATCTAAATTGAAGGAGCTACTTCCTGAATGAAATCTTGAGTCTTTTGTATTGCTGTCCAAGGGAGTATTCCTTCTTTAAGTGTTACCCAAATGAAATCCTGTAAATTCTTAAGAGTTAAAATCCATTTACTTACATATTCGGATGTTGTTTGATGGAACGAGAGTACATTCTGTTTAAATTTTGCGACTTCTGTTGAAAGACTCTCCCTTTCCAATTTATCAAGAATTGTTCTGACAGATGATGTTACGAAACATTCTTCACCCTTAGAAACTAAATTAGTCTTCAAACAATTCAAGACAGATATCATCTCAAAACTGTAACTGCTTGACCTTCTATTCTTAGAACAGCAGAGTGAAATACTGATGCTTGGCTGTGAATAAAATTGCGTCAATTCTGTGCCGATTAGTAAGAGCTTTTACTCATGTTAACATCAAGAAATTCAACCATGATACTGTAATTCACACAATTGTCAAAAAACGGGACATTTTGGCGTACCATTTTACGTCTAAGAAAGGTCGGGACATAGGCTTAAAAAAAGGGACGTCTGGTCACCTTATATATACATGATATATTAACCAATCGTATTTCAGCTCACTTTGAGGATTATATTAAAGACTTTCCATAAATTTAATACAAATGTGAGATTTATGTTACTCTTTAAGTTCGAAGTAAAAAAAAATATTTTTAAACAGAAAGTGAGTGGGCAGAATGAGCATTTAGATGCTTTCATATTACATTTTATATCATTTTATGGTCAGCAGTCCGGGACATGCTCATTGTTATATTAAGTGTCCTATTACTGACTCCAATGGAATGTTTTGAATGTTTTTTATAATAATGGATATGTTTACACTTCCACGCGGAGCTCTTTGTAGCTTACATAGTGTGTTAAAACTTTTGAAATTAGATTATTTAAACTTTAACCAAAACATATTTCCCTGTAGGTGTTAAGGGGTGATCCATTGTAAATATTTATTGGATCTTAATAACAAATTATAAAAGTAACATCGGGTAAGTTTATTTGTATTGCTTGATCTTTGTCATACTTTTCCTTCTTGAACGAATTTATTATGTGTCAATAAGTTTTTAATATATTTTTTAATTAATTTATTGAAACAAGCTATACGTTTTCGGGACATATTAGACCAATGTCAAAAACTAAGCACACAACGAGCAAACTTTTAATCAAATGTAAGTTGCAACGTTTAATAATCAAATTACAGACGTTGTACGGGAATAACTATGGACATATAACAGAAAGATTAAAACTAAGCTAGTCGGGCACCTCCAAGGAACGACCCAGTGAGTGAGTCAACAACCATGGTACTTATTTCTGACTATCCGCATATTTTTAAGTACGAAACTACGTTAAAACAGAAATTGTATTTATAGGTGGTTTCTATCTACATAAGACATTGCCCACTAGGTATGAGATAGAGAAAAAAGGTGAAAAAGAAGAAAGGAAGGATCGAGTAAGATGTGTCTTTGAAAGAAAAGGAAAGCAAACCAGTGAAGCAGGCAAAAAAAAACAACCGTAAGTCGGTAATGTTAAAACCTGAATCCCAAGTCAATGCCTCGTTGACTGGAATAAAGTATTGTTAGTACAGTTACTTACAAAAGTAAATGGAGGTTGGAATTATAAGAAATAGTAGCATTTTTCTCCAGGAGAATTGTTGCACTTTACGCCGCATAGTTAGACAATCAGCGTGACAGTACAAATATGCTCCAAAACATGACATGCCAGGATAGTCCTTCATTTGGAGGAAGAAATAATTGACTCCTTCAGCACCATTTAGAGAACCACGAGATAAATAGGGAGAATTACCATTCACGTTAAGTTCTAAGAAATACGAATTAATGCAAAGAAAGGAAAATTATAATATGGACATCATGCAGAAATTGCCACTATGCATTGTTCACACACACACACACACAAAGAGAGAGAGAGAGAGAGAAAGAGAAAGCATGGAAAAAGACCGGGAATGAGAGAGAAAAGAGAAGAGGAAGCAAGGAAAAAGGGAAAGAAAATGGCGCAACACATGGATATAAATGAAATTTTAACAGTCTCCACCTGCTCCCTTTTATGTCTGTTTTGTGTTTTTCTCCCTGTGCGGGATAAATCTCTTTCAGTAACTATCGCGTAAATCATTTACAGCGCTTAGTTCCTAGGAGAAAGTATTTGAAAAGCCGCACGTGGAATCGATCCAAAGACTAACCAAAAAGGCATCATGCAAATGTTTACACCCCGCACTCAAAAGTTGAGGATGAAAACAGTAATAAGTTTGGTAGCCATCGTGCCTGTGACGTCATAGTGACAGATTCTGACGCCATCCACTGTAAACACAACAACGACCAAACCAGTATTTTCCAGGTTCTAACTTCATGCAGCAGTAAGATGTTGGCTTAATAAATAAAAAAACGGGTTCGAATCCCGGCAGGGGAAATATTTCTCTTTTTCCTTTCAAAATATATTTTTATATGTTCACATGTATTGTTAATAATTGCTTTGGCATACAAATAGAGGCTACTGAAAGCTAGGATATATATATATATATATATAAACCAGGTCTGGTCAGCGAGGTGTGCAACGGAACACGGTGCGTCCGAAGGGAGCTGGACGACGTGTGCCTCAGGGGACGCAGTCCCCGGTTAGCGGTGGACTTACGCAATGTAGAACTTTTGCGTATGCCGACCGCTAACCGAGGCCTGCGCCCCCACTCCCGAGTTGCATTTTTACTTATCATTGGTTAGCGGAGGTTAGGTACGGTCAGGGTCGCACAAACAGATAGAAATATATTTTGAAAGAAGGAAAGTATAAAGTTATACAGGGTGTCCGAAAAGTCCTTCCCTGATTACAAAGAATGATAACTCAGGCTAGAAATACGATAGAAATATGAAACGTGTGTTGAATTGTTTACGACCTCTCAAAGTTTATTGTTTCGTGCATACAAAGTGCAAATCGTTCAGGCCTTGTTGCCCGACGACGGTACACGTCGATATGACTTTGCGGTCGAAATGCTATCACGTATTGAGGACGATTATCTCAGACGAATTGCCTTTTCCGACGAAGCGACCTTGTTTGTCAGTGGAGTAGTGAATCGCCATAATGTGCGCATTTGGGGTTCACAACCCCCTGGCGAGGTCATGGAGTGCACCAGGGGCAGTCCAAAGGTGAATGTTTGGTGCGCGCTGTTGTACGATCGAATTATCGGGCCATTCTTCTTCGCTGAGGCTACCATCACATCTGCAGTGTATCTGGACATGTTGCAACTGTATGCTGTTCCTCAGCTGCTTCAGTATCACCCCGATGTCGTGTTTCAGCAAGACGGTGCACCGCCTCATTGGGGTTTGGACGTCCGTGCCTATCTCGATATGACCTTTCCTGGGCGATGGATTGGTCGTGATGGGCCAACGGTTTGGCCTCCACGCTCTCCTGACATAACCCCATTAGACTTCTTTTTATGGGGTTATGTCAAGGACGAGGTCTACCGAACACCTGTACCAGATCTTGAAACCCTGCGGCAACGGATAACCACAGTCGTTGCATCGATCCCTCCAGTGATGTTGGCTAATGTGTGGACGGAAATTGAATATCGCCTCGATGTGCTACGTGCTACCAAGGGTGCTCATGTGGAAGTTTACTGATGTGTGAACAAAACTTTGATAGTTTGTAAACAATTCAACACAAGTTTCATATTTCTATCTTATTTCTAGCCTGAGTTATCAATTTCTGTAATCAGGGAAGGACTTTTCGGACACCCTGTATAACCGAACCTGACCTTACCTAAACTACCCTAACCCATGGTCACTAATTTTATCTGGTGTAGTAAAAAGTAATCCATTATTTTGCCAATAGATGGCTTCAGTGATCTGTATCTCGCGTTGTATAAGTCCGATCGGGTTCAACGAGTTGGCGTTCAAACGATAAGATTGCGTACTACAAACACTGTTCAGATAGTTGTGATGAGTTGACTCTGTGTTGTGTGAGCGCGCGTCAAAATGGACACTAGCAAAGACAAAATACGCTATATTTTACAGTTTTTCTTCGATAAAGGCGAGAACGCAAGCCAGGCGGTTGCAAATGTGAATAGTGTTTATGGTCCTGATACTGTAACAGCCAATCACGCGCAATTTTGGTTTCGTCGATTCCGTTCCGGTAATTTTGACGTCAAAGATGTACCACGCACTGGAAGGCCACGTGTCGAACATGTCGATAAAATCATGGACATTGTCGCGTCCGACCGTCATGTAAGCACTGTTTCGATTGCCCAAGAGCTAAACATTTCACAAAAACCATGTGGAATCATTTGCATAAGGCTGGATACAAAAAGAAGCTTCATGTATGGGTGCCACACTAGTTAACGCGAAAAAACCTCATGGACCGAATTTCCATCTGCGAATCGCTGCTGAATCGCAACAAAAGCGACCCATTTCTGAAGCGGTTGGTGACTGGTGAAGAAAAGTGGATCACTTACGACAACGTCACGCGAAACCGGTCGTGGTCGAAGCGCGGTGCGCCGGCGCAAACGGTGCCAAAGCCAGGATTGACGGCCAGGAAGGTTTATCTGTGTGTTTGGTGGGATTGGCAGGGAATTATCTACTATGAGCTGCTCCCCTACTGCCAAACTCTTAACTCGGAACTATACTGTCAACAATTGGATCGTCTGAAGGGAGCAATCGCCCAGAAGCGGCCAGCTTTGGTCAATAGGAGAGGCATTGTGTTCCATCAGGACAACGCCAGGCCACACACATCGATAGTGACTCGCCAGAAGCTCCGGGAGCTTGGTTGGGAGGTTCTTATGCATCCCCCTTATAGTCCAGACCTGGCACCGAGTGATTACCATCTGTTCCTGTCCATGGCGAACACGTTTGCTGGTGCAAAATTCGCATCAAGGGAGGCTTGTGAACATCGACTGTCTCAATTTTTCGCCAATAGGGACAAGGGCTTCTATTAGAGAGGCATCATGATATTACCTTCCAAATGGCAACACGTTATCGAACAAAACGGCGCATATGTGACCTAAATCGGATCATTCTAACTATGGTAAGTCAAGCCTTCAATGTCATGCAAAAATAATGGATTACTTTTTACTACACCAGATATATATTCTGCGTCAAATGGAAGAAAGCAATTATTGATAATAAATTTGAACTTAGAAAAATATTTTTTTAAGACAAGAAGAAAAATAACTTTTCTTTTACAAAAACTGAACTTTAAAAACAATCTTGAAAATTCAAGAAAGGAATTATTAATAATAAATTAAAACTTTTAAAAATAAATTTTTGAGGGAAAAAAAAGAAAAAATCTTCTCCGCTCACCGGGCATCGGACCCGGGTTTCTTATTTCGTGAGCCTACAAATATACCACGCTAGGCAGCTGGGAACGAGTACTCTCGGTGCTGTATTTAAATCCCCAATCGTTTACATCACTCACGTCTGCCAAAAGCAGTTTGAACTCAGAATTTTTAATATATTTCTTTTTATTATTTCCGGTTGGGTTTGGCGAATAAGCGCGCCGCTAGTAAGTGTGTTATTTACTTTCTTGAAAGATAGTTCTGAAATCTAGGATATATATAAACAAACGGCTGAGGGTAGCGAGTTTAATGGATGATTTAGCATCTGCACGTGGAGAAAAACACAAGACAGAGAGAGAAGGGAGAGACGGAGACTGTGTATTCATAAGCGTTAAAATTTCATTTATTTCCATTCTTGCGCCATTTTTCTTTCCCTCTTTCCTTGTTTTCTCCTCTCTTTTTTCGCTCTTTCCTCGTCTTCTTCCATGCTTTCTCTTTCTTTCTGTCTGTGGCTTTAAATAAGACAAGAATTTGATTTTTGCCCATCTATCTCGTGATTCTGTACATGACCTGAACGAGTCAATTCTTTCTTGCACCAAATGGAGGTCCTGGCATGCCATGTTTTGGCGCATTTTTGTACTGTTATGGTGGTTTCTAACTACGAGGCGTACAGTTAATCAATTCTCCTGGAGGAAAGAACTATTATTTCTTAGCACTCCAACCTCCACTTATTTTTGTAAGTGGCTGTACGTCTAAAATAGGTTAGAAATATGAGTCAGTATGGAGATGTTCTCTTGCAGCATTTTAAATAAAACAATAAAATAAGATATATATATATGAAATAGTTTAGTCAAAGGAATTCTGTTTTTTGGCGTTGCATGATTTTCCTGTAAGCGCTGAAGTTATTAGAGTATCAAGGAGTCTTAGGAATCTGATTAATATCAAAACTATTTCTTCACAAAAAATAATAATATACACGACCAAGTGTGATAAGTAATGTAGATTCTACTACCATGATTTTGCAATAATACTCTGACTGGAAATTTGAATATGCGCTGATAATCGATCTCTACATTGATGAGATCTATTTTTGCTCTGCCACTACATTAGCAACGACATGATTACACAGCACAGCACACACTAGTAGTTCATCTATTTTGTACTACTCTATTTAGAATAAAGAGTTCTCACGCAAAATTCTTCACCACGTGGAAGGTTTCTGGTTTCGAGTTGACAAAAATTTCAAAATGTGACCGAAGTTTGTGGAACTAAATTACATGGAAAGTGGAGTGCAGGTTGAAAGGTTATACAAAAGAAAGTATGGATTCATAGATAATTCAACCGTTGTAGAGCATTCAATAGAACAAAAGTACCAAATACTCTTCGAAGAAACGCGAACCTTACATCCCGAAAACAGAGTATATTACAGAATAGTTCTGGAATCAGTTATCTTCACACGTAATGACAGGTGGAAGTTTAAGGGCCATATGGAAATCTGACGGACGAGCTTAACCAAGGCAGGACAACAACGATTTTTAAATTATAAAAGAATTTAAATTGAAAACGATTAACAATAAATCAAACGTACAAAGTAGATCCTGTACTGTTTAAATTGATTACAACAATGTTATAACTTTTATTACAAGAATTTTGAAAATTAACATAAAAAAGATTATCTGATAATGTTAGCAGGAAAGCTAATGAAACTGTCGTCGGGCTTTATCAAATAAATACGCAGTGAATATTCCGAAAGACTTTTGTAATATGATAATATGGGTAGATTTTTTTTTATTGCTTGTAGCTTAGGCCAAGACCTCAAAACAAACTTTCAATTTTCCATGTAATCCACCGATCATTTTTTATGTGAATCTTTTAACTGAGTTGGTCATTTAATTCTAGTTTAGACACTTCCCTCCAGATTTCGTAGTTAGAGATAATGTTAATTTATTAATGACATTACTCCTAGAAAATTTCAGAAGTATTTAATTCTCCAACATTCTAATAATTCTGGAACCAAAGTTTATGTTAGAATCAAATCAAATATTTTAGCATGTTGCATTAAAGTTTCTACAAGAGGGGCCTAACCGCGCTATTAGAAACTGATCATACAACGATTAATCAGATCACTCTCACTCTGCAAGTTGCCATTAAATATCACTTAGCCGTAAGTGATGCAAAAGAAGAAACAGGTAGTTGAACATCGAATTCTTGCAGTGAAATCGCCATGATTTACTTTCAGTACTCACTGTATACATCCCAGAGATAAAAATACCATCCCGTGAGAACTATATCAATCCACTAACGTGTGTTTAATGAACACTAAATCTATTATCTTTTAATATGAACAATATTGAAAGAAATAAAAATTATATGATAAACTTTGGAATGCTTTATTTTCTGTGAGTAAATTTAGTCGCTTTTGTCCCTTACGATTTTACGAGTGCAGTGCTTGTTAAAACCCTTAAACATTTATATTCCAGGTGAGATTTGAACCACTAATCTTGGAGACTTTCGACTAACGCGTCAAACCCCAAGCCTACCTCGGTCGGCAAAAGCTTCTAAGATTTCACGAGCTGACCTTTCAATATGCATAATAGTAAATATGAAATTACATTTTTAATGTCTTAACGTAAACAACAAACATACAATGACTCATTTACATAAAAATATAGGTTTAAAGAACTTAAGGAAACCTGTTATGGGAGTTCTAAATACAAATGAAATAAATATAATTTGTGCTTGTGATTGACATATAAATACCTTCTCGGAGTAAAAAGTAAGTGTTGCTCCGTCAATGTAAATGTTCCACGCAATATTGTATTAGTTTCTTCTCAACTTTATGTATTTGGTAACCCAAAAACATATACTCGCGCATTCGTCACCCTCTTATAAACTTTTCAAGTTCTCAGTTGGGGCTTTTCTTTGCACATTCACGAGAAATACATAAATCTTTATAATATTGTTCTGTACGTAAGTTGGTAACCCTGTGTCCTCTATTCTTTAGTACGTAGCAATAGCCCTGGGACACGTCTCCATAGTGCCATGTTCATCAGAGGTTGTTTGGAGTTGAATTCTGAAGTGTTTGAGTAGAATGGAGAAGAGAAAAGAACAAAAGATGGAGTTGACAGGAGGTAACATCTCCCCACCTTTCTCTCATTTCTCTTTCTCAATTCCTCTCCCCCATGTTCCCCCTTTCTTCCTCTTTCTCGTTTTCCTTTCTTTCTATCTCTCATGAAGTTTTTTTTATTATTTGGGGCCTTTTTTATGCCTCACGGGGCTCCCTTTACTCTCTCTTGTATCCAAAAGAGGCACCTCTTTTGAAAATATCTACTCACATTAAAACAGAGAAAAAAAGTTGCACATTTTTTGACAAGCAGTACAAGAGAGAGAGAGAGAGAGCGAAATAGATTATCAAAAGAAACTAAAGTGAAAGGGAATGACAGAAAGTGAGGGAATCTAAAGAAGAAACTTGGGATAATTAAAAGATACAGAATAACAATAGGTAGAGACGTTGATGCTAGATTCCCGTTATGCGGAAAATATATCAAAAAGTTTCTTGAACTGTGTTTCTCAGGATTCTGAGAAAACACTGAAGTAGAATATTCATCCTGGTGGTAGGTTTACGAGAATTTGTAATTCCAGAGTGATTTCATTTATATTTGGACTACTATCTCGACAATAGGAACCAGATCTTTAAAGTGGACAAAAGAATCAGACCACAAAAATTCATTGTATTTTAATGATTAAAGAAGTCGTATTTAGATCACACATATATAGTCAATAATAGAGTTTTGATTAAATCAATAAGCATATAACATTTTGTTTGTGATTTTATTATTTAGAATATATGAATTTCTAGTTTCAACTCCATTAACTGGTTTCAAGTATCATGAATATTAACTCTTTCTGCAGAAAGAAAAGTGTAGCATCGTCCATTTGTTTGCTTGTCGATCGATAGAATTCAAATACAGGTTGGCAATTGCTCTTCTGTATAGAGCATAAAATAATAGTTGTTGAACATCATTAGTGAAGCATTTAATTTCGTTTCTCTCTTTCCTCTTTCTCTCTCTGTTTGTCTGTCTGTATCTCTCTCTCTCTCTCTCTCTCTCTCTGTGTGTGTGTGTGTGTGTGTGTGTCTGTCTCTCTCTCTTTGTCTATCTCGTTTCTCTCTTTTGAGAGTTGATTCTTCTTTGCACAATTGAAATATATTATATTTACAAATACGACACATCAAATGTTTTTAAAATTGTAGAAGGTAATATTGCTTAAAGTTAGGACATATTGTAAAATACCTATACAGGGTGGAACCTAGTACACCTGCAAACTTTCACGGATTATAGTACACGCAAAGAATGAAGGGAAAATGTTCCAGTAAACACGGTGGAAATTCTGCTCCATTTCGGAGCTACAGGCTGCCGAAACCAGGGGAGAATGAACTTCAAAGCTTTAAATTTCCAATACTACAAACGATAGAGCTGATACGAAATGCAATCATCGAAGCCTTATATGTACTATGGTGGGCAATATAATGTATACATGACTTTATTATACACGATTTTTCTCTAAGCCTAGAAGATAGACCACCCAAATGACGTAGAGTGGGCGATGAGTGATTATTATGTGTGTGCGTGAAGGACCAAGACTTAGAATTTTCTTCTCTATAACGGAAAACATTATCACATGTACTGGGTTCTGGAAAGATATTTATGATTTCTTGTAGTATCTAGCAAATAATAACAAAAAAAAGCGAGAGTCGCAGTTCAAACACCGAAACAGGGAACTTAACATTATGTTCATTTTAGATGAACCACTTGTTAAAAATAAACTGAAAGGTGCAATTTAAGTTGTTCAGTAGAAAAGATCCTTACCGATTATAATTTCTGATAATATGTTGTTATTTACCTTTATATGTTAGTAGCCAAATACGCAAAATATATTGCGTGCGAAGTTGCAGTAAATGTAATTTCTCTCTCTCTCTCTCTCTCTCTCTCTCTCTCACATATATATATATATATATATATATATATATATATATATATATATCGTATATTCAAAAGACACAGAAAAAAGAATGGATCTTTGAGCATCATATGGAGAATATCTATATAAATGAAGCTCTTTCTCTTTCCAGAAAAAAGTTGTGTGTGTTTGCGTAAATGTGATAAACATCAATATGAGCATGTTTTGTTCGGAGCGGCCGTACCTTACTTGGTAGAGCGTTGGTTTCGTTTTCGGGAGGTCCTCGGTTCGATACCGCGGCTGACTGTCCTGACTTACGTTTTATCAGTGTTTTCCTCAGCCATTTCAGGCATGTACCAGAATGGTACCTTAAATTTAGGACCTGACCGACTCCCTATACTATTTCGCACAACCGTACGTTCCGATTCTAGCTAGTGATGCCTCTTCTCTCTCCAACCCAGGAATAATCTCTGATTGAGTTCTGTAAATAGTTGAAGCTATCATTTTAGTCGCAAAAGTACCGCGCTGGGTGGGAATCGAACCCGAACCGCCCGAAGGGAAAGTTAAGACGAATCCGCTGCACCACACATTACACTGCCAAAAACCTGCGGAGCAGATGTTACAGTTGTTCTCCCCAATGAAGAAAGTGCGCCCCAACCCCGACAGTCCAATTTTTGCCGCCATCGACCCGGCGTCTGGGTTGTGACAGTCGGAAAATAGTCGCATTTAAAGGCGGTCCATCGGCGGCCCGACGCCAAGTGGGGGCGTTAGGCAAAAAAAATCCTGTTGTCAAAGTGGCCTAAAGAACGAAGCTAAGAGTGATCTAACTAGCTTAAACTGATCCTTGCAGTGTATCAATCACACCAGTACATTTTGTGAAAATGGTTGGCAAAAGGGTGGGAATGTTTTCTTGCCTCCCTTGTCCCAACTATGAGGTTGGGATTTGGTCGGGATTGAGGAAATTGCCTACCATGTCCAACAAGGCGGGAATATGACGGCAAGAATAGTCGAAAAGAAGGCTGAGACTACTATCTGAGACTGTCTGCGGAAAACTATTGCAATTAAAATCAGTTATAGTCACGATACATCTACAATAGTCATTAATTTCTTCACTATAGAGATTAAAAAATCAATCGCAAATGTCAGTTAGGATCGTCGGGATTCACTCGGCACTTGTTTTGAACCCGACTCTACACCGACGGTTGAAATGTGGGCAGCAGCATTTGTATATGTCGAATTCTGGCCGAGGGCTGTAACTCTTTAATATTAAAATATGCTTATTACATTAAAAACATATTTATCTCTTAATTTCATTCGTCTTATTACAGAGAGCTGTAGCGAAAAATATAAAAGACTACAAAGCAAGCAAATACAATGAAATATACTACATGTTTCATGTTCTCGTTTGCATGTTGGAAACATTGAATTTTAAACCATATTTCAACGAACACTTAATAGGGCGTTAATCTATGACATAGATTTCGCTTTATGTGTGTTTTCTAAGGCGACATATTACACTTATTGAGAGATACAAATTTAATTGTGCAGAGATGATCAAGGTGTTAAAGAAGAAAAACTGCACATAAGAAAGAACAAAATGAAAGTATTCTTTAGTTTTATTTGTACATGATGGTGAACAAAGCGTAGCAACTCCATTCTAGACTGCCTGTTAGTATAGATACCGCAAAAGAGCAAAAGTTTCACAACGTGGATCCATGGATGAGTGGATCCTGTGTTCGAACCCCCCAGCAGCGGCTAGAATTATTTACTGTTGGAAAATTAACACCGTAAAACATGATGAGAACAACGGATAAAATGAAACTAGCTGTGTGTATACCCATAAACAGCATTAACGTTTTGTTTTGACCGACTAAAACACGTTTTTTATAGCCACAAAAGTCTTAGCTGTGTCGACGGCGGAAAATGCGTGGTGCCCGACTATGACTGTCGGGAAATGGTCGGGTTTTGGGCGGGAAATGATCGGGCCGACACCGGACATAATGAGCGTTTTTCTGGAAGGTTTTTGCTGCCTTTGGGGTTATCGGCCCGACGATCGGGAACCGAGTACGGCCCGACCCTGACCGGTGTTGGCCGAGCGGAGGACAGACCCTGTTTTCTCCATTGGGTGCTTTAAAAAAAACAAGAAAAGAGTCAATGATGTCAATGGCTTTTAGGTAATTGCGCTGTTAACTCACAAAAACTTTATTTTGCATCTTGTAAACAATATTCGTTAACCGTCTTCTTCCGTTTCTACAAGGGCTTTCCTACTGAAGAGGAATCGGTTCGGTGCTTCCACATTCGTTAATATTCAACGCTTACGAACAGAAGTGTCTATTCGATTGCTCACTTTTGCCTTGTAAGTGGTAGCTCTTTGGTAAGAACAGGGTTTTAAAATCCGTTGCCTACTTTCAAGACTCAGAAGTCTAAAACAGTTAAACTAGACTAACCTCGTGAACTCATGCAAGACATTTAGAAATATCATTACAACTTAGAGTGGCTGGTTTCTCAAAACTTTTGGACTAGTATTACTAGTCTCCACTATTAATATCAATTCGCTTCACAAGTTCCTGTTTCTCAAACTTACAGTTGTAAAATACTAGCTTCAAGTTCACGGACTAATATCACAAATGAATGTGACTGCTATAACTAGTGATTCTGTTTCTCGAAATATCAGTGTAGTTGTCTACACTTGTAACCCACAAGTAAATGTCCACAAATATTTGCAGATTTGTAGCGTATGTAGACGGATTGTTACAAGCAAAATTACTTTTACAGGAAAGGTATAATTGATATTGATAAGAAAATATTGAAGGTGCCTTCGTTTGTTACTCCGAAGGAAATGGTTTCGTACGTCCTTCGATAGGCGCGGCGTATGTTGATAAATGTGAGAAGATATCTTAACTTCCCTTATTATGTCCATACGTCGATTAATACTGTAAACATGTAGAAAAAGTCGCACCCATAATAAGAATTATAAGAATTACAGGATGCACAATAAATTAGTATGATTCCAAAATTACATTTGGATCGAATGTTGCGTGCTAAGTCTTCCAGAACTTTTTGAACGAATATGAAATCCAAATTCGGTGAGTGTATATTTAGCTTCTCACAATTTGCTCTATTTAACGTAAAACATCTAATGTTTTTGTACAGCGTTTCCCTATCGGATTCGTTTGTTGCGTTTAAAATAAACTGATGTTTAATGCTAAAGTGGCTTTATTTTCGTGTGTATTATCTACAAAGGCACAAATGACCTTTCAACATTTTTGTATTACCGAGAAAGAAAATCATATAACAATGGTGCTTTGTGTGTTTTAAACTATGTACAAGGGTACATCTCTATTTTGCATTTATGTTGCGAAGCTTGAAATATCGCGTTAGCATTAATATAACGAAAATAAGAGTTTTCTTGCAGATAGTTTACTTATGGCCCGCATCTTCCGCCAGGTATTGAAGAATATGTACGCTCTATACCGCTTATTCCTTTACCAATAATTATCGCATACACGTCTATAGATATTTATCGATGACCAGCAATCCATAAAGAGTTACGAAAAGCTATGTCATTATTTCCTTAAATACGTACTCGAGTTTATCAACACACAATAAACATACTGACTTGCGGAGGAATACTTATGGCGACATTCCGTGGTCAGTGTTCGGTTTGCTACAAATTACGAAGGGCTTATCCTAAAGCTAGTGGTTGCTGGTAAGTTTCAAAATACTATCTGGATGGGTAGAAATACAAAGATTTTATCTCGGGTTGGATGATATTTGGAATCAACAACCGGTGATGAAATACTCATGCACCAGGAAAGATCCCCGAAATCCCCTCGGCAAATCGAACACTGCTTTGTGTTATGAATGAACGTACACAAGAAAACATGGACAGTATCTCGAGAGAACGAAGAAGATTAGTTAAAGTCAGGTAAGGTATTTTCCTGTAGACATGATGTACATGGCGTTTAAAATACACTGCGCAAGATGCTAATTTGTCCCTGGTTTCTCTCTCTCCCTTTCAATTTTATTTCATCCTTCCATGACTCGAAACATTGTATTTTTACTGTACTCTATTTTGTGCTATTGATTGTCCTAATCTTTAAATATATTGCATAGTAAAAAATAGAGTTTGCGGGATGTAGATACCTGCATTCCAACTCTATAACCTACATATCAGGCGCTTATTATGAGTAAGGACTTGAGAAAGTATATGAGGGTGAACAACCTGAATATTTCCTTTAAACTCACTTTAAGAGAATCATGCAAAAATCTACAATGCAATGATGCAAATGCTATAATCAAGGTTCCTAGTCATTACCAGGTGAACGTGAAGTAATAATAGAATATATATGCTACAAGGAATGATAGAAGCATGGAGTCTGTCAGATCCCCCAATGGTGATGTAATTCCCGAATTGTCAAGTTCACGGCCTAACTTAATTTTTACTGCAAGTGTGTGGCATAACGTAGATTAAGATTCTCTATAACATCTGGAACAATTCAACTTACGTCCCTCCAATTTTTGCTTTACCTCCCCAAAACCTAAAATTCTGACTGAATCCCTGGATAAAAATGTTTCATCACTTCAGATTTAGAGGTGTGAAATCTTTAAGCTGCACTAAAATTAAATCAAATTTAATGTAGTAGATTGGTATGCAAATGTTATAAAAAACTAGTTGGATTTATTTCACAACTTCAGCCGCTAGACAAAAAGATATGTATATTATTTATTTTCTTTCATTAAAGTACTGTCTCATATTGACTATGTTAAATGTACCTCTGATGGTAACATTTTTATCTAGAGTTGTTTTGGTGAAACAGGAAGTAACACACTTTTTGCCATGTCTCGCTGGGTCTTCTGGGTAAAATAAATGGCCGACCTTCCGGAAAGGCATCTTCGATTGAACCCTCATGAAATTGGCTATAAAACGACCTTCGGGACTCTGCCTTTAAGTTTCGAACGAACTTCAATATGGCGGCGAGGAAGAAAAGGTGCTATCGAAGAAAAAGGTGGTAGATTCGTATGGCCCAAATGTCTTTCCACCATAAATATTAATCCGAAACCGGTAGTGCTGTAGTAAAGCCAAAACGCACTTATTTTTTTAAATATCATATTATTATTTTAAAGGACGAAGAATTTGTCCTAAAGGAAGTAAACTCATAGAAAGCAAATTTTGCCAAAATGTTTCACGAGCATAGGAATAATCGTTGGAAGGGATTCACAAAAACTGTCCTAAGTGAAAGGTTTACAGCAAATTTTGACGACTCCTCAAATTTGTAAAGTACACTGGAATTCACAGAAGTCAGATACACCAAAGTAAGTTTAAAACGCAGTATGCGAATTAACAGGGGAACATAATGAGGAAATTCTTCTTGTGAGTCTTCATTTGGGCGCATGTATAATTCATAATATTAGATTTATCACGTTATTTTCATATCAACAACATATAATTCACCTCTAAAAATACCTTCATTCCCACACCGTGGGAACCTTAAACCTTTTCCAGGGTTTGTCCTCAACAAACGCCTTGATGGTGTAGCGACCCATTTTCGCTTGGTCGCAACATATCTTACCCTCTCCCCTTTTTTGTGTGTTTTCTTTTCTTTTTTGTTCGTGCTTCGTCGGCAATATTTTTCTTCTTCGGTTTTCATCAAAGAGTTTTATTTGTCCAGATGACAATGAAGATTAGCCATTGATTACTTCTCTTTCATTGCTGTGTTGGCGGGGTTTTATTTATTGCTTCTTCATTTACTTAATATTCTTTGCATATTTTATTTCATTTTCTTCAACAAAGTTTCTTTCGTTTAAAATCGTTAAAACCAAATTAAAAGATCTGATTGCTGATTTATTTTCGTTGAAATTTTGGTGGTAAGTCACACACACCTATTGCGATCTTTCTTCTGTTTTCATTCTCGTCTCTCATTGGCTGAGGCCAGTCAGGAGTTCGATCATGGCTACGCACGTTGAATAGCTGTACAACAAGCTGGCTGCTCTTGAAATTGCTAATATGTCATATAAGAATGTTAATGCAGCCTATTATCTATTCAAATAGAAATATAAACACAGCCTCTCTACAAGGAATAATTTCTAGTAGCAGTTCCTGCATTCCGAAGAAGTGATACTGAGACATAGTCACCGGCAGTAGACGGTCCTAAGTTTCCATATTGTCCCGATCTTCAGAGAAGTGACCTTGAATCATCTTTTGGCGGTTTGTGTGTGTGAAATAGTTTTCAAGTATATATGTGGTGGCGTGGATTGGTTTTCTTATTATTCTTAAATAAATATAAATATATCATTTGTGGTGTTAATCCCCTTTCTTCTGTACGTGAAAGTGATTAAGTGTATCTACAGCATGTCAGTGGTTAGTGGCATTACTAGTGGAAGTATGTGTGAAGTAGTAATGTCAGCCTAAATTGGTAGGCGCCGGGGTCGGTTTCCTGTCAGATAATATATGCTTAATGTCTTAAAATTCCTCTTTCTCTCCCAGAAACCCAAGTTTGTTTCACCTCCGTTCAGATAGCTAAATTTCAGCACGTTAGATTTTAGTTCGTACACGTTGAATGTTTTTCCTTGCACTATAGTTGATGCTACCTTTCAGAATGCACGTTATTTTTCCATTCATCATTTAAGTTTCCTCTTTTGGGTAACTGGTATGTTTTAAATTGCACGAAATTTCTACAGCACGTCCGTTTTTGTCAGACGTAAGATTTAACGTTTCTCTTTGTTTTATTTCGGTAAACAGCAAAGTTCACAGCTTCGTCGCTTCCTTTTTCTGTCTTTCTCTCTTACTAATTCATTCTCCCATACACACTATCTCCTTATGTGAGTGTACATGTATGTTTATTCTATCTCTGCGGATTTTTATAAACATTAATTTACTCGTGTCATGAGGAATATGGCCCGGTACTAACTCAGTCAGGATAGACGGCCGTCCTGGAACCTTCCGATTGCTAAACCAACTCTGTATCGACTGAACTAGGCCACTAGATCCATCTCGGTCATATTGACCCAGCATTATCAAGCAATAACCCGATTAACAGAGCGACAGGTTTATATATTATACTTCGTGGGTTTCCATCTTATTTATAGCTTTTAGGCATCTATGGATTACTCCGGGATACGCTTGTGCGAACTACGGTAGGGATTCGGCCAGGTCCTAAATTGAAGGTACCATCCCGGTACATGCCTTACGTGGCTGAGGAAAACACTGGGAAAACCTAAGTCATGACAGCTAGTCGCTGGTATCGAACCGAGGACCTGCCAAATACGAAACCAACGCTTTACCAAGTGAGGTATGGGCGCTCGGAACAAAACATACTCGTATCGATGTTTATCACACGCACACACACACAAAATACTTGTCTGGAAAGTGAACGATCTTAATTTATCTAAGATATTCTCCGTATGATGCTCAAAGATCCATTCTTATATTTGTATCTGTTGAATATATATATATATATATATATATATATATATATATATATATATATATATGGAGAGAAATTACATTTACTAGAACTTGGCACGCAACATATTTGTAAATGATAAACGTAAATAACATATCAGAAAACATAAAGCATAAATATTGTGTTCCATTTTCAAGAACTGATAGACACAGACGTTTTCTCTTGTGTTTCGTGTTTAACGTTAGTGTTCTAAAGAATACTCGATTCATTAAGAAAGAAATAATTACCTAGCAACCCTAGATTTCAAAGTTCATTTTTTTTCTCCATGTTCGATAAAGATCTTTTCTACTGGACAATTTAAATTGCACCTTTCAGATAATTTCAACTAGTGGTTTACCTAACCTAAAGTACACATAGTGTTAGGTACCCTGTTTTGGTGTTTGAAATGTGACTCTCTCAAGCTTCTTTTTTATTAACTACATACTACAAGCAATCACAAATATTTTTCCAGAACCCAGGACATGTGATAATGTTTTCTGTTTAAGAAAAGAAAATTCCAACCCTTGGTCGTTCACGCATACACTCTTAGAATCACACATCGTCCACTCTACGTCATTTGGTTGGCCTATCTTGTAGGTTTAGAGAAAAATCGTATATAATAATGTCATGTATATATTATATTGCCCACCATAGTACATACCTGCTGTATTCAAATATTCATATTCAAAAATTGTGCAAGTAAAAGTGTTCGATTGATGTATTTAATTATTACTGTTTCAAATATCAAGTTGACGCAAAATTAATTATTGTCACTTGATGAAATGTCGTCTCACTTATGCTAATTTCGATCCATTTTTGCTTCAGGGAATTTCTGGACTTACTTAGTTTCTTTAGGGAATCCCTTTATCAGCCATTGAGCAATTTTCGAATGTGGAATTTTAAATGGAAGAGGTTCAAAGTCTGACAATATTATGCCGCATCAGCTGTATGTTTAAGGACACTGGAAATATTAAGCTCGGAAGTTCAAATCCCATGCCTTCGCAAACCTGTAGTTCAGAAAGGCAGCGGGATTTCAACACCAGTGACTGGGACTCCGTTATTTATTATTCTATGTGCTATGCTCCGTTAAAGTATGTCGTTGAACCAAAGATGAAATTCGATCGCGTTTAGGACCTACAGGATGCCCAAAGTGTGGGAAAATCTACTTTGGAGCTTCATATTTCCAATACCATTAATGAGTAAGTCTGCTTTATCTGAAAACACCTGTTTCAAAATTGTGTAATGGCTGCACTAGAGATTCTCCAAGGAAAGTATGGGTTTCCGAGTAATTGTCTTAATAAAGATGGGTAAAAATGAGCGTGAATGGAACGACTTTCCATCAGCTAACAACAATCCGTTGTCGACATACGAAATACAACAGATTTCATATGCCGAGAAGGCGTAGATCACAACCTTTTAGGTATGAGAAAGGTGTCAGCAAGTTGCGCATGCCTATTTCTCCCAGAATTTACAAAGCGTAACAGAGGAACATTCAACAAAGTAATTCTTGTAATGTTTGAAGAGAGGGTGAAACAGTTCATAGCCTAATGCTTTACTAGAGATTAAACATGGGTTCATTTTTTGACCATGAAATGAAACAACAGTTCAAACAATGAAAACTTCCTTTCTCTCCTTACACCAGAATGTTCAAGGAAACGAAGTCACCAGAAAAGGTAATGGCTACCAATTTCTGGAATTCTCAAGGAGTGATAATATCTGATTACTTGGCTAAAGGACAAAGTATTACAGGTGATTAGCAATGTTTCTTCCAGAAGATTTTGATTAGGGGTTTGTGTGTGGGAGGGCGAATATCACAAACAGTACATGTACTAAAATAGCACTCCAATGTACTAAAATATAAAATAACAATAATATTAGTTAACAATATGTAGTACTTCCTTAGTTAACTTCAAAATAACATACAGAATATTTATTTATCTATTATATATGTATTTCAGTATACGTATGAGTAATACAAATGTTGAGACTAATTCTTAAAGGAGAGCATTTGAAATCCCCCGGAGGGTAAAACTCACCTTCACCCCCACGAAAATATGCCTAGAGAAACAGTGGTGATTAGTATCAACACAATGGTACGCGAAAGTCAAAACGAACTGACTTGCTAAAATTCAAAGAAGATGCACCTTCACGTGATCAGTGCGGCTGCCCACAAGGTGCAAAATTGAAATGAAACGATGATGACCAGTGGCTTCCAAAAGTTGCACCATTCTACCTATTCTGCAATCTTGCGCCTTTGGAGTTTATATGTTTCAGAACCTCAGAAAAGACTTGGAGAGTGATAGTGATGAAGTGATAATTGCTGTGCTAAGGCGCTTTTCAAATGTAAGAAAGGGGTTCAATTGCTTATCATACAGCCCACGGAAAGCCGTACATGAAATAACTAATTGCTGAGAATTTTATCAGACCGTTTTATTTAGCAGATAATACCTAATATTTTAAAATGTGAGACTAGTTTGTATTGGACTGCAAAATATGTTTATATGGATTTAGTAATTGGGAGAGATAAATCTTTGTTGTGTTTTGTCTGTTTCTGAAGACCAGTGCGCAGAAGTATAAGTCAGTTTGAAAGTTAGGAAATATCACATTTTTTTTTTATTAATGAACTAATTACAATTGTCAAGGTTTACATAATTTAACATTTTGAGCGCATTATCTAGTTGTTGTGGAATTCCTTGTAATTGTGTAGAGTTTAGTACTGAAAAGAGTCAATGATAATGCCAAAAATGCTGCTCTCATTTCGCCCTGAATCAAATCCCTTAATGTGGGATAGGCGGACAAAACGAGAATTAAACCCAGAATGCACTTTAAGAGAATTTATTTTTGTGAAAATGGTTGAAATAGTAGTCCGGAAGTCCCATGCTTTAAAGAACGTGGAGTAGAAATTGACATGATATAATTGAATGAAATTGAATTTACTTTAAGGCCTTTAGGCAACTATGGCTCAGGCCACATGGATGATGATGGGATGAATTGGTGGAATGAAGAAAGTGGGAGGAAACGGGATCACCCCGAGAAAACTCACACACAAGGTGTTTGTTCACCACAAAACCCGCCTGTCATGAGTGGGAATCAATCCGACGACTCCTAGCACCAGATGTGAGCGCTCTACCAACTGAGCCACCGTGGCATGATATAGAATTGAAATCCAATACCATGTTTAGCAGAATGTAAATTTACCTAATGGAATACATGTTATTGTTGCCACGGAATAAGAACCGGTGGAGCAGAGCTCCGCCCAGAAAAGATGGAGCAGGGGTTCAGCGGAGGTAACAGCGGGGATGCTTTCTATTGTGTTGTGCTGCGAGCAGTCAGTGGTAGGGACGTCTAGTGCTCCTTGTCCGTGATTGCACACCGTTTCTTACAGCGTGGCTACCGTAGATTTATGTTTCGGTGAACGGGAAAATTAGTTTGTTGTGAATTATTATAAGATCGCTTACCCTGGATCTGCGTTTGATTTTCACCAATAAATCTATTAATAAATATGCTTAGTGAACGTTTCCTTTCCCTTTGTACGTGGATCAAGGACGGCTGTTCATTTTTGAATCATTGGGAAGTTACTGCCAATTCACACATTAAAACATATTTTGTTGTTATCGAACTTCTATAAATGGGCTTTGATTTATTTAATATTGAACAACATATTTTAACCTTGTTTTTGTTCTTTATTATATTCATTCTCAAGTTATAATAATAAGTTAATTTTAGCTTTCTGTCTTTATTGTCAACGAAATTTAGCATATTACTGAGTATGATAGTATATTTCCAAAATTTCGATCAACCTGCAATTAAATTTATAATTTTCTCGTTCCAAATATGCAATAATAGAGTAATTCCAGTAGTGTAATTTTCATTTGTTATATATAGGTGAGTAATGTTTAGGTGCAAATATATTCAGAATTAAAACAATTATTTTGTAGTCAGAGAAATAAATACAGTACTATAGATTTTAATACTAAATGTTTCCTGCACAAAATTGCATTCGCGAGACACTTCAGGAGCTACTTAGTTTGATGGAAGATGCTGCCTGAGTCATAGATAATTCCTCTCAAGTGTCTCGCGAACGCAATTGTTTATAGAAAACATTTAGCTGTTAAATCTGAACAGGTTAATTATACAACTTGGTCTGTTTTAAGAACACAAATTTTTAACCAGAGTAAGTGGGGGGTGAAATGCCCAGTGCGGGAAAATGCACAACCCTTAAAAAATCAAGGAAGGAAATATGAGGTGACAACAGTGATAGGATTGATTGAAGGCGTAATTATACGGAAGACGAAGGTGACACCAAAAGAGATTGCGTGAAGACATGTAGGCTAATTTAAATGTGTTAAGTACATAATTTTTACTTGTAATGTTTTTTGAACGTTTCAAATTTAAGGAAACAGGATGATTATACTGCTATATTGACGAATCCAATGAATGTGTGTTGCACAAAGTAGGATTCTGTTGTTCTGATGCAATAGCGGGTAGACGTCATGCCATGCAGTGTTGCAAGTTGAATGAACTGAAACGATCGGGTTTGACATCGGGGAAATTTGCCCACTAGGTGTCGGGGTTGGTGGTCCGTGGGCGTTTTACCCCACGTATTCCCATTCTAGTAAACACGGCAGTACGCTTTAAAGCTGTGTAATTGTACTGAAAGTTCAGTGAATATAATATGGATTATTATTTGTTTTAACATGAAAAAGTATTTTCACTTCATTCTCAATAAAATATTTTTGCTCTTTGTACGTTAAACTTGCTTACACATAATGATACAGATGAGGAACAAAGAAAATGATTGACGGCTAGCTTTGTGCATGGAATATGTACGAAGAATAGTTTTTTGTATGTTTACGGTGCTGCCTGCGATACGGGTCCCATGTTTACATGTAAGTGGATCAAGTGTATTTGTTGTCCAATGTGTCTCCACGAAATATGTACATCGTTTCCAAATATATGTCCCTATCTTAGAAGAGAAAGAACATGTAAATTCAGTTCATTTCCTTCAGTGAGTGTTATATTTTTTTATTTTTTCAATGTTTTATTTATTTTCAGTTAGTTTAATATTTCCATAAGACTGTTTAATGTTATTAATATTGTGTTGAGCAAACCAAACTTACATCTCACCATTAGAACGAAGCTAAACAAGCTTTCCCATTTCGTATTTTCAGGTAATATGTAATTTTAATGTTGCCACGAGACGGGACAAGACAGAGAGAATGGCTATAGAAAACGAGACGAAACATAGCTCTCGTAATGTAATGTATACATCTTTTCGAGACGAGGCACTCTCTGGACAAGAAATTTTCGAGACGAGACAGCCTAAATCTCGTCTCATCAGCAACACTAGTATTGTTTTTCTATTCCGGATTTTCCATGCCTGTCACTAGTAAGTAAGTAATAGGAACTTCATGCTTTATAGATTAGTTTTTGTAACTTGTACCGTAATATCATTTCCTGTAATATGACTAACTTCTATCCATTGCTATTACCTTCCGCCTTGTTTAGTATAGTGTTGGTGTGCATGGGCATATTACCCCACGACGGTGGGTGTTTTACCCGGATGGTGGGGTACTATGCCCATATCGCTCTTACTTTACAAACATAGTATATAATACTATATAATCTAGCGTACAGGCAGAAATACTGAAAAATGTACCTCGCATTTGTTATGCTCTTTTCTCCTGTAGATTTCCATTCATAGTCATAAATAAGAAAAATATTTTAAAAAGTGGGCATTTCACCTCCGATGACTCTATACTAAAATATTAATTTTTGAGAATGTATTTTCTGATAAAATGGCGTCCAGACATGGTCGACTTTTCAAAATAGTTCATTCAAAATCGCTGTGTTTTGATGCGGATACATTTGGTTATGATATGTCCTAATAGCTTTAGTTCGTTTTCAGCTTATGGTTCTGTGACGTCAAGTTCTACTCGACGAATAACCACTGACAGTATTGGAAATCTTGGTGGCGGAGGTTGACGGATTAGTTTCTTGTTGTTCAGTCCATTTAGTTTATCATTTAGTCCTAAGATTTCAAAAGTGTACTTGCTGAGTATAGTACTGACAAGAATGGGTCCGATATACATATATTTGATGTTGCTCCATAAAGTGTTTATATCTTGACATTTGGTGTCAAAATCTGTTAGCGGAAAGGAATTTGTTGCTGAAGTATTTGAATTTTGATGATTGATGTGGTCAGAGTCAGAAAGTGTCATTTCTTGATCGGAGTCAGAATTGGATTTGTTACTTAGATGATACTTTTTATTCGGTGACTATTCGTGCCATTTTTATGACGTGTTGGTGATCTAGATCTTGAGCTTGATTGACCTGAAAGCATATCTGTACTCCGTTTGTGCTTAGGTATTTGGCCTAATGAAGTAGAATTTAGTGTTGTTGATGTAGCTGATGATGTTCACTGTATAATTGGAGGTAACCGATGCTTTTCTGTAGATTTATGTTTGTTAGACGTCGTGAAAAGTAGTAGAGAACACAGCCATTAAAGCAATGAATGATGATCAGTCACAGTGCAATGGCTGCAAAAATATCTCTAACTAGCTCGCACCCTTCGACACTGAAAAGTGCCGTCGATCCTGTTATGATCGCATGCGAACTACTTTTTTTTGTGCATTTGTTACACAAAGTAATCGGTTGCACGCTAACAATCCGCAGCTAGGCTAGACTTCAGTACATAGTCGTTAACATCTAAGAATATTTCATTTCAATTCATAGAGAAAGATTCTACGAGAGTATATCATTAACCAGTCGCCATAAATTATTTAAGAAAAGCACGTATTGCGTTAGGACTGAAGCTTTTGTCATAGGTTAAAATGTAACTTTTCTTGTAATAAAAGCTGGTGAAATTGGAATTTCGTGAAAGCAAACGTTTGCGACAGCCCCGTACAGTTAAAATAAGAGAGGGTGGTGACACTAGATTTTTCAAGTCAATATTTTCTGGCTGAAAGGCCCGTCTACTTTATGAGTTCCATTTTCGTAGTAAACGCAACTTTACCTCTGCTTGGGGTGATTCTTATTGGATTCCTCAGCGCTGTTTATCTTGCTTTAATTACTGTATCCTTATGAAAGAGGAAAGGGAAGTTCATATTTAAAAGCAGTCCATGCAAGAAAGAAAGAGAGAGAGAGAGGATGAATGTTTTAATAGGATGTCCTTAGCTGTTCTTGTACCTTGCTCTTCCTTTCCCGTATTTTCATTACAGGACAGGATAAGGGTAAGAAGTTTTAATCAATGTTGTAAACTGTATACCCTTCTTCTCACTTGGAAATAAGTCCTTAATATATGTTAAAAAATGAAAAAGCACATACTGAATCTAGATACAACTGGAGATTAAGTTATAATGAAAACTTTGTATGTTCACAGAAATCTCTTACTAAATTTTAAAGGAAATTTCTCTCCTCTTTTAACGTTATTTTTTGTATAAAACATTGCTACTTACTTATCTTTCTCTTCTCACTCTATGACCTAACTGCTAATTGAGACAGGATTCTAGGAGAAGTGAACAACATCTACATTTTCAGAAGCTATGTAAGAGAGACATAGAGTGTTGAGTGTACTTCACTTATTACAAGGATTGGAATTTATCATTTTCTCGTAGCTTAATACGTAAGACCCATATAATGTGATTAGCCCTACTGGGTAGTTGGTAGGGCAGTTTCATGTTATTCATTCAATTTTTAGAGTTGACAACGCGCAATGTGTTGGTAGAGGGCAGAGTGAATGGGAAAAAATGTACACTGTAGCGTGAAATAACACCTAATAATTGTATTCCTTACCAGTAGCAGATCTGTAGCAGATAAATAGGTTGCATGGTGAGGATGTACCATATTTTCAGATTGCAGTATGAAAGATAGAGACATGCGTTAAAGACGCCCAAGAGTACTTATATGTATATTCTCACGGGAAGTTGAACAAAAAACGTTGAGCTCTACTTCTAGTCAGTTCCGACGTCTAGGGAAGCCATCCCGTGCAAAACAAAAAAGAAGCTGAGTGCAATGTTATTTTTACAGAATAATTTTGGTCCACAGCTGAAAGCTTGTGCCATGACTACATATCAGGTGCTAAAACGGAGGCTTCTTCCCACTCTTTGTGTAGTTCGGACCAGTGGCGGCTCGTGTCAAAATCGTAAGTGAAGTTCATCCAAATCATTAATATACCCATTCTCTATTCATCCCGAATTTCCTGAACTGACTGGTTTACCCGTAATGCCGCTTATAATCATATTAAATGTTGATGAACATTTGTAGAGAAATTAATTGTTAAAAATTAGGGCCCACTATCCATATGTAAATATAGTTAAAGATGTGAAAAAATTCAACGACGACTGAGCGTTGGAACAACAAACACGCCCAAAAAAATGCAGTATTTTGCTAAATTTCATTTACAAGAAGTCATTCGGCAGTGGCAAATCTAATGATTTTGTAGAAGAATTTTCCACTTGTAGAATAGAGAATAAAGTACTAGACTGGCATAGCGTAGTTATACAGTATATTTATTGTTTATTTGTATAAAGGTCATTAATTGAGAAGGGATTACTAAATAACTGCCTAACTTAAAATTTTCAAATCGAACATTGCACCTTTTAAATGTGAAGTGGGAAGAACGGAATAAACTAAAACACCAGTTGAATGAACTATCGCAGCGTAGGGTTTAAACTGGGACTTTGTCCTCTTTTTCAGAATACTATGCTCATCGACGTAACGTTCTATTATTATAATCTATGGTTTGATACGCACATTTCCAATGCCAGTATTAGACGGATTCAAATGAATGGACATACAGTACATTAGTGACGGGGACCGAACAGCTGTAACTCAGTTGGTAGAGCGTCGGTTTAGCAATCGAAAGGTCTTGGGATTGTTCCCAGCGACCGCCATCCTGATTGATGTTTTTCGTAAGTCACACTAAGCAAATGCAGGGATGGTACCTCCAAACTTGGGATGGTAGCTACTGAACGAAAGTTGCCTAAATGCCATGCAAAGTCAAAATCAGTTATGAAAATGATATCCCGTGGAAATGCAAGTGGAAAGAATAACTAGGCCTATATTCTAGGTTTTGTAAATGCGGAAAAAATATAGCTTTCTCAACCCAAAAATCATTTGCATAAAGACACAACCAGCATTGAAGGGCCTTTATACATGCTGAGTGCTGATAGTTTAATATTACTATTAGAGGGAGGCAATGGATAGAGAGAAAAATACGAGTGAAATTAGAGGATGGCCTGTTAAAAAAATCTTCGTGACATTTTCCGTTTTCAGGCTCCTTTAAATTCAACTTGTTTTCTTCTTCAAAATTTTATTATTCAAACAATACGTACACAGTGATTTTTCAGATGCAGTGCACAATTTTAGAGAAATATTTGAAGTTTCGTTTAATTTACATTTACATTAGTGACACCTAAGGCATAAGCTCGTCATATGTCTGAAGAATGGCGTCCATTAGCGAACATTTTATTACACCTAAAGCGAGAGCCGAGATGACGTTCCTTAGTTGCTGTTTCATTGGGAAACACCTGCTTTCGAACCCATCAATAGAAAATCTTGGTTGATGTTTTTTAAGTTTTCGCGCTTTCGGCTTGATGCTGGGACAGTTCCTTCCTTTCTTCTACTTTCCCCATCCTGCCCTAATGTACACTAAACATGACTAAAGGCTATAAATAAAATTCAATTCAAATACACTCGTAACGAGATTGATACTAACTTTCAGGTAATGGTTTTGAAGTCTTTATAAACGTATAAAAAATCCCGTGCCTCTAGCATATTTATTCTTGCTAATAAACGTTGAAGGCAATTAGAGCGTGACCTGTTAAATTAAATTAAGTGGATTTTTCCTTAAGATACAGAGACTATTATATTAGACCTAATGTGTCAAAATCACACAAAATTACTTTGCTGCTGAAATCAGGAACTCCAAAATAGTATTTATTAAGAGAAGTTATAATTAAGCCTACAAACTTATAAAGACAGTTTAATATATATGGCCTACAGGGTGTCCTAGTCATATGCGCATATACTTCGGGAGATGATTTGTCACACCAAAATAAGAATAAAAGTATCCATAATAAGAATGGATCAGACAGTAAGATTTTCGCCATTTTATACAAACTACGTAATTTGTTCAGATATATCATCCATAGTTTGCAAGATTGCGATTTGTGCTTTAGGTATGTTGTTTATTATCACTAAAGGATACCAAATACCCAATAACACGACGAAGTGATATTTGAAAATTTTAAACGTTATACCAGGTTGGCAACACTGACAGTTAAGTGATCGTGTTTTCCCTCCTGATATCCACCATGTTGATAGAAACAAATTTCTGGAAACGAAATTTTCATTCAATCCGTCGTTTATGACTTATTGAGAATTATTCATTTTCGTCCTATTGTTAGGGGTTGACTTTAGGCTCCAAGTTGGAAAAGCTCTATATCCCCCCCCCCAAAAAAAAGCGAAATCGGACCCATGATTATAGGAACTTTTATTCTTATTTTGGTGTGACAAATCATCTCCCGAAGTATTTGCGCATATGACTGGGACACCCTGTATATATTTCAATATTTACCAGCAATCCAGCATTGACACTGTAAGCGTGTAATCACTCAGCGAGCTCAATTTCAGACGGAAATGAGATGAACAGAACATCTAAGGTCTCTATTCTAGATGATATTCAGAAATTAATGGAGGACATATGAAAATATCTGTAGAACGCGTTTATTGAAGTTGTGCTGGTTCCTTATCAATGATCTGTGGTGAAAGATCACTAGGCGACGTGGACAGGACATGTATAAATAAGGGTGAAAAAAAGGAACGTAGCGGACGGCATCTTTTAAATCCATATACTCGGACTAAAAATGCAATTTTCACGTATGGATAAAGTTTGACGAACATCCCTTTAGTTCCAACCATGACCATCTTCGTAATTCTGCAAATCCATTTCACCACGCCTTACAAATCAGTGAAATATCTAATATATCGAGTTATCGTAAACTGAAATATTCTGCTTCTACCCAGAGTACATTTTAAGTAAGGTTTAACATTTTATAAAAATCAACCATTAACATAGCCTTATATTGAGACTGGATTCTATAGCTTAGTCAAGGAGCTCATGCATAAAAACAAAAGTAGAACACTTCAAATTAATTCGTTGTATATAGCATTGTGCGCCTGGATTAACTCACTTGGCACTAGGTCTATTACAGCTTTGACATACATACTTATTCAAGGATATTTGTCTATAAAAACGCAATGTCAAAATCGTCATTCCCTTAAAGAAAAATATTTTTGATTGTTTTCTGAAAATACTCATCAAGAAATACCTTAAATAAATTTCGAACACAACATATGCCCAATAATACTTGCTTAGTTCGCTTTTATATTTCATTAAAAATACATTAATAAACCTTCCTCAAAATGAAGAAACAAATACCTTTCTTCACTATACATACATGTACAAAAGACGAACAATTTAACAGGTAGACATGGTGCTGATACAGTGGGGGCAAATTTACTTTACTTGCACACTGAACAGCCGAAACTCGGAAGAGAAGTAACTTCGTTGAAAGCAGATTGCAGGCTCTCTTCCGCTATCCTCAACTCTATCTCGCACTGGCCAGTATAGCCTGCAGCGTCTAGGTTGTCATGGCAACCAGAAGTTCATCGTCCCGTGAACGGAAAGATATTCACCGCGGTAAAATTGTCCCCACTATAGAAAGAAGTTATAGCTAGATTTTTTCGAAGGTATATAAAAATAACGTTTTCAACTTCATAAGAATACGGTGCCTTCCAGCGCTAGAATATTTACTTATGCTGCATATAAAATTGGAAACAGATTATTGGTTTTTTCTGCTGAAATTTTATTACGCTACTTCATTTTCTTTCAGAAATAAGTTTTGTTTATTTAGTCAATGAAAGAACAAAATAACAGGTGAAGTACAGCTTCACTAACTTCACCTGAGAAACCGCTACTGGTTCGGACATTAGGTTGATTACGACGTGTCACAGCTGCTTAAGAACGAACTAATTCAGTCACACCAGGCAAATGCCGGGATGGCACGTTCAACGTAGGTCCTGGCCGACACCTACTCGAATTAATACCCTCCCCTGACCCGGCCTGAGCCTTAGATAGTTAAAGGCCATAAATAAAGTTCAATGCAACGAACACATTCAGTAGTGTTTAGACAATATAGTAGGAGGCCATGCAGTTTCTTATAGAGTGGAATCTGCAAGATTTGTAGCCATCATGTATTACCAACTAGTGGGATTACGTTGAGAAGAAGTAATCCTAGTTTAGGCAAGTGTATGGCGGTTTCTGCTATATGTTCATATTATAATTAATGTTTGTTCAAACCTCGTATTAGTCTCTGAGCAAACATTGCTCTAACTTGCGAGTACAGCTAGTACATGAGTTGGAATTACTACGTTCTAGCGCAAATTACTTTTTCCTCCGTTCCGACACATTTTCTATCCAGTGTTCTTCATTATTAGTATTATTATTACTCTTTTGTTAGTGTAAAGAAGTATTTTCTGCAGACATATTTGAGAACCAGCTATATACTGTGTTTGCAGTGTAAAGTTAAAGTTCTCTGTAGTATTGGACATATAATGGAAATTACGGAGATTCTATTCGGGAAACGGTTTCCTTAAATTCAATATAATCCATTGCCAAGAGCAGACTAAAAATTTTACATAAGAAACTTCAATATCAGATGGAATTTGAGGGAGTAACATAGGAGAACATTAGAAGTTTGGAAGATCAGCCTTTCTTAGAACGTAGAGGAGGCAGAAGTACCCACCCCCCACCGCCTTTTTCTTTCATTATTATCAACAACGGATATTAAGTTAACAAAGGAATGTCAATATAAATATTTCCGGAACCTGATATATATGCATATAATTAAATTGGCTAAAACTGACGAACAGTAGCTATTATGTTTTATCTCATTAGTCCCCGCTTGAATTCAAGAATATTGATGAGTCGATGTAACACCATAATAGATAGACCAAAATACTTTAATACACTAAGGAAACAGATTAAATAATTAGTTGGAACGTGTTGAAAGATTATGTGGTAAGTATTTGTTTTCGAGAGTAAGAATATATTGTTTCTTCTTCGAAAAATTCGTCACGGGTTCCATACCCACCTGGGCCCATTGAATGAAATGGTTCTGAGTCCACTTTACCAAATCTTTAGGTCCCGTCCTTCGAAGCTCACCAGCTCGTTTAGGATGGCTATTAATAAAAGTTAAATCAATTAAGCCTTTTCTTTAGAAAATATAATTTAATATTAAATTATAATCCAATGTAGGTCTGATTAAGTCGTAAAATGAGTGAAAAGTCATAACTGTAAATATCGTCAGTGAAAATTTTATATGTTGTCACGAAAACAATACAAATATTGTGCCAGGATGTAATTCCAACTTAAGAATAAAATATTTGAGTTACAAAGCCGTTAATTTTTTTTCCGAAAGTGATCTCATGAAGAAAATATCAGGTCTCTCACTCATAGAATTTAGAACCTATAAAAAATCTGTTTTGTTTTATGGCACAAGTGTGACAGAAAATTTTGAGCCCTGAGTTGGAAGATGAAAGATTTGTATGTCAAGTGGAAAGGATACCAATGACATTTCGCTCAGACATCTAAAGTCGTATATTGGAACAAGGGAAGAATAAGTTTCCTACTACGTATCTCTCTATACCTATTTGCTCGACAAGAAGAAAAGAAGCTGGGCTTAAAACTCAGAAATGCGAAAATATAATAAAGGGAATAGTAGAAGCTAATATATTCTTATGTTAGTAGGCAGCTGTAATGATTTCTGGAGATAATGAAAATCATTTACATTTCTTTTTGTGTTTGGGATACGTACTTACTTGTAACTGCGTGCGTTTCTATGGTTACTATCACCATATTAACTCACGTAGTTAAATACACTGTTCTTAGTATTCCTACTAATCTCGCGCAAAACACAAGGTAAAACGCCTTTTGATCATGAAACCTCAAAAAGGATCACAACTTCAGCGTATCAAACTACAGGTGAAAAGTGTATGTCAAACAGGCTAGTTATTATGTGGACTTGGAAGTGTTGATCTTCTTAGATGCAATCGCAAATCCGTTAAAATAAATGTCTGTTTTGTAACAACTAGTCCCGGTCTCCTCTATATTATCAATTTATAAAGGAAAACTAATAAAATCTTTACCTAGATAGCTTCTTCATGAAGAGACACTTAAAATTGAAAAATTCAGGGACCATAAGGACATTGCAACACCAAAAGTCGGGTTAGACGGGTTTTCAGTACGGAAATTTACAATAATAATAACTGTGTATATGGTTGTGAAGTTAAAAATGCGCTATTTTGTTTATTTTGTAGTCTTGTGTCTGGCAGCCAAAAGGCGTGGACGAAATTAGGAGTCACAGATTAACTACTAAACACGTATCTTAAAAATCCATTAACCAGAGAAAACAATCACAAGTCGCCACTGACCAAAAAGCATTTATGAATATCTAAGTTAAGGAATTTTAAGGCACGAATTTTGTTATTTCTATTGAAAACTACAATTCAAACTTAGATAGGTCATCTGTAACACCATAAATATAGAAAAACCTTAATGAACCATCCATATGGATTAATATTAATCTAATCTATCAAGTTAGCAATTTACTATATAGCTGTATTTGAAATTAAGAGTTTGACAATCGTGAAAAATGGTTAGGACGAGACGAAATACTGACACTACGCTTCGAAAATACGCTGAGTGAAGAACCGCAGACTTTCAGGAAAAGCAAACAAACGAACAAAATAGATCAATTTTCACGATACATGCATAAAGAATGCAATTTAGTGAAAATGCACTATGTGGGCCACATGTCGCATAAGGTTTGTGTGGTAATCAGTGTTGGTAAAATACACTTTACAATGTATTCTTCGAATACCGGGTTCAGAGGATCAATTCTGACATAATTGTAAAGTGTGTTTATTACTGTAGCGAAATCGTTTGGTGTTCTCTTGGCGAATTATAATGTGACACATTACAATGTTACATGTTGAATTACAGTCTGTCACAGGAATGCCAATTTTCCCTTTAGCTTTCTGTTTCATTCGCACTGTATATTTCTGTTCGCACAACGACATGTCGTTCCTTGAATGAACATAAAACATTTACGGATCATTTGATGTATGTATGCGCGCGCAGGTGTTGGAGCAATAGCGCACTTAGGAACCTCAAAACAAGAATAAGTGTATGCTGTGAATCTACTAACAATCGCAAAGACTCCGAGAGTTCCTCGATAGTGCTCGAGACACGCAAGCATTAATTTTTATAAAATAGGTAGGTAACATTGACAACTGGGGTGTTTAGGGACGGGAACACCCAAAGTATTCTTTTACTGTTTCGAATATTGTGTATGCTAATTTTAGTCCAGTTTCGTCCAAAGGAATGGAACAAATTGAAACATTTAATAAGTTGACAACAACATCAATTAGGGTGCCTGGAGACGGGAACACCCACAGTAGTTTTCTATTGTCTCGAATAATATTTATGTTAAGTTTAGTGCTGTTATGTCTAACTTAATAGAAATATTTTAAATATTGAATTTTATAGAAAATATTTTTTATATAATGGTAGCATTGATAATATAGGTAGCATTGACAACTAGGTCCCTCACGACGGGAACACCCACCACATTTACTTTTGTATCATATAATGTTATGCAGATCTAACGAAATGGAAGCAGTTGAAACTTGAATTTTAGATTAGTTGGTTGGCTACAATGACCCACTGCAGCAATCAAAACGATTCCGACAGCTCGAACCTAGACTAGCCAAGACCTTTCCAACAATATCTCAACCATCTAGCCCAGTAAAAGAAGGATTTGAGCCGGAACAAATTAGGGGAAAGTTGAATTTTACCTATGGTTATGTTAGGTTTATTATCATGAGAGGAGTATTTTCTCAAAAGTCCCCGCCTCACTACCTGGAGCTTTACCCAGCCGCCCCCTAAACCTTCAATATGTAGTGTTTCAGAAAAAACACCCATATCTCCATAGGGATTCAACATATCGGTAAGATCTTTTTTCTGTTTTTATCTACATATAATATTCTACAATTTTGATTCTCTTGTCTTTTTTGAAAGACCGAACGGTTTTCGAATAAAGTTAATATACACTATAAAAAGCATATTTTTTTATTTCATATTTTCTATGGGAATATGGGAAACCGTTCCTTCAAAAGTCGGAGAGCAAAACAATATTTTTCAATTGATGCCTATATTGTTAGGTTTATTACCAAAACTGGACGTGCAGCGAGTTAAGTTTGAAGGTTATTGAGTTCCTGTACATGCAAATGATGGAGAACTCCAGTCCGGTAAGCTAATGTCATAATAGGGATGAATCATATAAAATTGTTAAGAAAATTGTGATTCCTAGGTGTGAGGATTCAAGACGTAGAGACACTCATTTTGTTCGAGCCGTAATGTGAATGATATCAGTATTCTAATAACACGTACTTTCACTCCACGGGTCTTAACACCTTCAACATTTTAACGATTTTAGAACAGCCCCTAATCCTGTTAAATACGTTTCTAGGATAGTTCATATACGTTTTCCTCGAAAATTACTTGAATCCAAAAATGACGTCTTACAATAGTAAATAAAATTAATATTTCTGCACAAATTGTGAAGTATTTATGAAAGTAAAGCTTTGTTTGATGCTGGGTATGTATTTGAATCCATAGGATGGATTTTCAGAGTTAAACCAGATTTTACTGGATGAACTGTGTTGCCAACTAGTTTGAAATTTATTTATTTCAAGTACCACTGCATTAATTTATTGAATAATCAGTATTACCTATTACTTACAAAACATGATATGGTACGCCCTATATAAAACTTGTCTACAAGTTAAATATGATGTCATTGGATCGACAGTGTTGCCAACCTGATGTGAAATGTGTTTTCTCAAGTGGCACTACATTGATTTATTTAATGGTTGGTATTTTTAGTGATTATAAAGTTGCGCGGTGTGACCTATATAGAACTTTTCCAGATGCAATTGCAAATATCGAACGTATAAAGTGATCCGATTTGAAAGATTACGAGACGTATGTTGGTTTACACTCTTGTTTTTGCATTATTACTTACTAATCCACAAAGGTATTTTTCATTATAATCTGAAAGGCATCAGTACAATATTTCCAACTTCAGGGTGACTCGAAAATATCAACTCGAATAAATACAGGGTGTGGCAGGTATTGATAAAAAATTCACTTTCGCAGAAACAACAAAGGCGCAGACAGTGAATATAGAACATTTATTACATTTTCACGTTATTTACAGGTGACCGCATATACAGTTGGTAACATCATTCAATGAAACTGCCGTCAGCCGCAATAACAGCCTCTACACGTTGTCGAAACCGCCTGCAGGCAGTAATGAGATGGTCTTGGGAATGTTTGCCATTCCATCCACAACAACTGCTTTGAGAGCCGCTTCAGTGGATGTCAACGCAGTCCCTCTCAGCAGTGTGGTAATTGAAGGGGGAAAGGGAGAAATTCCCAGGCAGCTCTTAGGCACTTTCCCGGAACCTCATTGCCTTAGTGCTTTCTAGGGGGGGGGGGGGTTATTAATATATTGATGAACGATAGGAAATCACTCCGAAAATGAAACAAAATATAAAACTGAAATAATCATAGTATTCAAATTACTGAAATAAAGTCAGAACTCAGAAGGCAGTACAAACTTTTTATAGCAGTGATTTATCAGTATCGTCGAGCAGTAACATGTCCAACATTTTTTAACAGCCAAGACCATCAGATGTTTTACTTTCCGACGTATTTGATTTCGTTTTTCATTACATTGGAAATTAATGCTGTGATACTGATCAATGGCTATTAGACAATTTGAAGTCATAAAGAGATAAGGATGGCATGACGGCATTGTTAGACTTTCAACAACTCAGATAAATTTAAAAGGGCAAGTTCTAGTACTTCCATAAAAGGACGTGTTGCATATCGAAGTAAGATAATATTTTAACAAACAATTGATTATTTATGTGGAAGATTTCATGTCGAAGAACGAGATTTGTGTAAATTTTCTTCCTGTGTAAGTTATCAATCATGGCCAACTGTTGCTATGAAGAAAATGCTGTATGGAGAGCAGCGTGTGCTTTTTATTATTTAAAAACTGATCCACATCAGTAAATATTTATACTTCCTGAATTGATTGTTGGTGACGACCTGCAGAAATTCATCCCTTAGAGGTATTGTGAATTTACACGCCACGAAGCTACAGGTGATTCACTCTTACGACTTTACAGATCACTAGTGCTACGATTTACTGAGTATTAAAACATTGTCTAACGTGTGATTCATTAATGTCTATGATCTTCAGTTAGATAACCCAATGCAACATCTTTTCGATCTTGAAAGCTTTTTTAACAAAATAGAATGAAATTTCACCCTAAAAAAATAGTAGATATAACGAAATTATGGGCAACTGGACCTTATGTGGTTATTTTGGAACCAATACTTGTTATGGTTGCATTTACAAAACCTTTATTCTTAAGAGTGATTTGTTAATTTTAACAATACTCTTACGGTTGTTCTCAACAGCTTACAATACGCGAACTAACAATACTTTATTGTGGAATTTACAATAAATGCACCCGAAATGTAGTAGCTTTATTCCTATTGGTATTGTAAGTTTTACAACAATTTGTCTTTATATTACTAGCATTTTTCAGTGATAATATTATTACCGCAAATCAACAAAAACTTTCCCGCTGGGGGAGCGAGACTGAAGTCCGCCTCGCGGGTTGGTAGGCTTCAACTGCAATGTTCGCCTTCTGAGAACGTTAAATTATACACTAATTCCTCTGCTATTACTTCTAACACACGACTCACACACACTAATATCTGCAAAGAATAAATATTCATGTGGCATTCTTTCCAAAATCCTTTAAGCAAATTCGTTAAACATACAGATGCTTATCAGAATAATAGAAACACCTGTAGTTGGCAACACGTCAGATGTATGGGTTGGCAGTGGTGTCGTGGCGACCGCAGCGCCGGACTGCTGGTGGTGGTGTGTTAGGTCGGTCTCCATACTACGTCAGGCGTCGTGGAACAGGAGTGTGCAGTGGCTGCAGCAGACGGAGGTAGTGTAAAATGGGAGACCTCTCAGAGTTTCAAAGAGGGCAAATTGTTGGTGTGCGGTTATGTGGAGTGAGTGTGACGGCAGTGGCTAGTATGTTAGGTGTGTCGCCAGGGACAGTGTCGAAGGTGATGACGGCCTACACAACACACGGGAAAACCACATCGGGGAAGCGGAACAGTGGGCGGAAGAAAAGCATCAGTGACAGGGCACGCCGGGTATTAAAGCGCATTGTCACGCGGAACCGTCGTGCCACTGCGGCGCAAGTGACGGAGGAACTCAATCAGCACCTCCCCCAACCTGTTTCGACAATCACAGTCCGCCGCGAATTACATGACATGAACTTACGGGGTCGTGTTGCACGGGCCAAACCTCTCATCAGGGACCAGAACGCTTTAGCACGCCGCAAATGGTGCCGCGACCATGCAACTTGGACCGTTGACGACTGGAAACGTGTGGTATGGTCGGATGAGTCACCATTCACCCTATTCCAAACCACGGGCCGTGTTTTGTGTGGAGAACGCCCAAAGAAGCGTATGATCTGCAGTGTCTCCGCCCAACTGTGAAACATGGCGGCGTCACGGTGATGCTGTGGGCCGCAATATCATGGTTTTCATTGGGTCCTGTGGTCACACTTCGCGGACGCATCACTGCCAACGATTATGTCGCAATTTTAGGAGACCACTTGCATCCTATGGTCCGGATGTTGTTCCCGGACAATGACGCCATATTCCAGGATGATAATGCACCCATTCACACAGCTGGAGTTGTTGCAGCGTGGTTTGAGGAACATCGGGATGAAGTTCAACACCTCCCCTGGCCCGCCCAATCCCCAGATCTCAACATAATTGAACATCTGTGGTCCATCTTGGAAACACGACTCCGGCGACGATTTCCACCTCCATCCTCTCTCACAGAACTGGCCGATGCCCTGCACGAGAAATTGTGTAATATTCCACTTGCTACCATTCACGACCTCTATGCCTCCATCCCACGTCGCATCAAGGCTGTTCTGAAGGCGAAAGGTGGCCCGACACCATATTAATCTGGTAAGTTGCACTTTCGTTCAGGTGTTTCCATTATTCTGATAAGCATCTGTATGTCAGTTTATAAAAAGAAGAATCTTACGTTTAATAGGTAAAAGTATAACCCGATTGCATAAAAACAATAAACCTACAGTGTCCATGATTTTCTCTTTTCAAAGCGGTGCTATCTGTTGACGACAACTATAAACAGTACAAATACACATTTTCACAACGGTATTCGAAACATATGTAAATTTCTTCACACATTTAAATATTAATGCTATTATATTAATCATCATCTGCACCATCACAGTTATCATTCAGAACTCATCATAAATGTCAAAGTACGTGCGTTTGCAGTAACTTTTCAATTTTTCTGTTCTTGTGGCGATAACTATGGTGACCTAATGTTCTTTGTCATCCCGTAACAAGAAGTATGGTAAAGGTGTACGCATGATCAAGACATTAATCGTTGAATATGCTTAAATCAACAATAATTGATTGTTAGCCCCGCACTAACAAATCAGTATTGTTAATAATATGTTTAAAAATATGGTAAATTTAACAATATTCAGTTAACAATGCTGAATCAACATTTATTGTAAATTCCGACACGTCACAAATCGTATCGTTCGTTACGACAACGATAAATTGCTTAGTAATAATACTCGTATTGTCCCTGTAACTCCAACATTGTTTTAGTGTGTTTACTGTTAATTTCAGAAATACCATTAGATTTGTTCTATCACGTAAGGTTTTGGCGAAAATTTATTTACAATTTCATTTCGTTACAAGTTCCATTATAATTACACATTTAATTATTCTACAATAAGCTAAATCGCAATAGTTATTTAGCAAAGTAGCTGATCTTAAACTACATTTGGTGCTGATTTCAATCATGACTTTTTATTATTCTTATGACGTGAGCATATTGAAAATTGGGAGTTGTAATTTTTGAAAATGTATGGAATTACATTATTTCATTTCATGTTTCATTTTTCTGTGGTGAATAAGCAAAGTCAATAATACCAAACAAAACAAGAAAATAATGAATAAAATCAGTAGAAAAGGCTTTTTCACAGATCTTCACACATGTGTTAAGTCTAATAAGCAGGATATAGTCTCCGAACATACACTTTGTAATGTTAAAAACTAATCAGTGGTATAATGTTTTCTATATTTAAATTTAAGTATTTAATATCACAAATTTAAATAGACTTGTTTCAACTTTACATTTTCTTTGAACATGAAACACAATAATTACATTTTAGCTAGTTGTTTGTTATGTTCCTTATACTTTGCTGAAGTGTTTCTTGTTATTCGTTCAAGTCACCCATATCTTGTTAAAAAAAAACAAAAAAACCTTTCAATGGCTCTGGAGAGAATCGCTTATATTGCAACTACAATTTTTAAAAATGTTTCAACGTGTTTTCTATCATTTTTGTGGTGAGCATATTTTGTGTTTTCTAGAAAGGTTTGAACAACAGATCTTAGTTACATACATTCCTATTTATCAATTAGTTTCACGGATTTTGAAATCCTTAAGCTTTCATAATTTTACGGATTTGAAGACATGCAAAAATTGATACTTACCGACGAAGTAACACCGAAAAGCTCAACACGTCTAAGGGAGAGGAAACCAACTTCAAATGTGTTTTAAGAAGCTTAGTAATTATGCCCTCTTTTAAAATATATTTAAAACTGGTAGACAAATGAAAGCAATAATGATATTTTGGAAAGCAGACTAGATAATACTTAAGAATATATATCAAATGAATTAATCTATTTTAGAGTGGTTTGAGTCACAATACGAAAACAGGTAAATTTATAGAAGTTTTAAAATAGTTCAAAAACAGCCCTTTAACATCAACAAAATACAAAAGTGTAGAGTGATTTCTTCTGCAATGGATAATACCATGAAACATAACAGTAGAAGGTCGTAATATGAATCATTTAATAATAGCCAATCGTATGTGAAATTAAATTAAATTAGCAATTACTTCCAAAGCAGAAATTAACAACAGGATGTCATCTCACCTGTTCGTCACGATCACCCATTAAACGAAAAAATCAGACTTGTCTCTCTCCACATGAGAAATTCATGACTATTAATCTAATTGTTTAATAACAAGAAATCATTAAGCAATGACTAAAAGGTGTGATCCCAAGTAAAGTGTCTCAGAGACGTTACTCCACGAATGTTTGGTGATCAAAATAAGTATTGGAAACTACGTACAAAGTTCGTGACCACGTGACTACCAAAAGAGATCCAACCAAGGTCAACTCTCATTCTTCTCCTTCCCTTCTGATGCAAGCACCTTTCTTAATTCCTGTTTCCCAAAACACAATAGCAGTGTCACGTGAAGTCGATGAGAAAATCACGCGACATCCCTAAACTGAAGATGATAAAACCAACTCGTACATTAATTCTGGACGCCAGTTACAAGTGTGACTTCAATCCGTCAATTAGTATCCGTTAATCGTTTGTCAAAAGTAAAAGTTATAAGTTTTAGCAGTAGTTAAACTTTGTTATCTAAAATAGAACTTGAACTTCTAGTTGTGTTGAATGATAGTCATTACAAATACAAACTTTAGTCTACACATTGGTCATCGCAAAATGAAAAGAAAACAATACATTCGAACGTAAAGTGACAATATTTGCGTTTGAACCGGGACACAAGATGAAAGAGGTATGGACTCTTAAGTAAGCAATTATCTCGTTGTTTGTCTAGTGAAAAGGAGAAAGTGGTTTTAACCGGAGACTTCTCAAAGCTGAAATAGAAGGTATGTTTAAGGGTTTATTCAATTCATGACTCAGGCTGCTCTAATTTCACTTTGAGTAGGAAAGATCGTTTCTTAGACCAATTCATGTTAATCTTAGATTCAATAATATAAATTAATATTCAGAAATATTCAATTATATCCAATAAATAGTAAAACACAGTTTGGCTTAATATCCTTTATCCAGAGCTGAATAGTCTCCCTTAGTTAGTAAGAAAAGCGTAATATAGTATTTGACTTCTTCCTTATAGGCTATAGGTAAGCATATGTGTTTCACATCAAGTGTAAAACGTGTACAAATAGTTATCATGTTCGGAAAGTTGACATCCGCCGAGTTACGCCCATAAGCAACGTGATGGTTGTTTACTACGTAAGTATCGACCGATTTACATAGTGGAAGCGTTTTCGTGTTTTGATGTAATTTTTCAAATTCGGCACTTTTCCGGTAAATGCTTTTGCTTCTATGAAACGAAATGCACATTCAGTTTGCTTATTCGCTTGTCATTTAACTTCTGTACGGTATGTCCTTTGCTTAAAGCAAAGGAACAAAATGAATCAAAACAAAGTGAAGATGCTTTCCTGACTCAGCCACTCATTTCTTCCATTCTTTTTTTCGTGACCTTGATTTCCTTCCAGCCATATACAATTTATCTCGTCTTTTGTAAGCACTAGACAGCATAGCAGACACTTATTCCTTCAGGGATTATTTGCGTTATATGTTCGCTACTGCAGTTATATTTTCGGCTTCATTTATTCGAGGTGTTAATAATTAGTTAGGATAAGTTTGCTTTAACAGACAATGTCAAACACACCAGTGTTCCCAGCAGATGCCATTTTGGATGCACTCGCAGCATTCACTACGATCCCCAAATTCGATAGTCACAATCCGGCACAAGTTGCTAGGGTTTTTTTTTTCTCCAAAATATGACGTTATTTTTTATGAACAACAAAATTGGTCCGACCAGCAGAAAATAACTAAACTTTCCGCAAGTTTTTCAGACAACGCGTTTAACTTTTACTCTCTTTTACAAATTGACCCCGCCTTCAGCACGAAAAAAGATGCCAAATTTAAAGCGGTTACGTACCATCGACACCCCACAGGAAATTGAAAGCATTGTTCGACATAGATCCCAGAAACCTTCAGAAACGCCATATGCGTACGTAATTGCAAAGGGACAATTAACCCGTTCATTATTTTCTACGCTTTCGGAAAAACAGGGTGTAAAACACATTGTGAAAGGTTTCCGCACACCTATTCTAAAAGAACTGATAGATAAAGATATTGCTACCGTCCAGCAATTGTTACAAACTCTTCAAACCATTGACCACCAAACATTTCTCATTGCACAAAGCCAACAAGAGGAAATTCAAGAATTACGAACCTTGACCCCATGTCAGGTACCCCCTTTTGTTTCTTTTATCCCCACCCAGCCCCATTTTCAATCTGGATATACAGATGAGGAACTCCAACGACTCCAAAGTCAAATAACAGCTTTACAACAAGCCCTAGTTCAATCAATAGATTTGTAACCCCAGGTCAGCCTGCTCCGAAACGAAATTAAGAAGCAAATATTTGTGATGAAATGTCTCATCTTGTGTTACATTTACAGCAAAAGTATAATGTTGGCAACACTGCTAAATCACCAGTGGACATCCCGGTGTTTCTCCAACGATAACACCCCATTACCACCGTTAAATCAGACCCTCAATTTCCAAGCATACTCATACAGGGTATCGCTCAACAAGTCCCAGCATGACTCCCATGATTTGGCTCCATGACTCCCGTGCCCCTTGATTAACAAACCCACCTCTGTTCAAAATACGCCCAGGACCTCCAAATAAATTCCCTGCACAATACTCCTATTACAGTTAAAAGGGCGCGCAAGCTCCCTCCCAACAAGAAAGCACTCCGTTTCCGCCACAGGGCACCCACGCGACACTCCTATTATTTTACGCAGATACAGGAAACGAACCTCCCCACCCACGTTTCACATTTAGAGCCTCAGCGCACCCCATTTTCCTGCACAGCCACCCGCAATTCCTGTAACTTTTACGATAGAGTTGGCGATCCAACTGGCTTGGCAAACATGTCAGGATATATTTAATGAAACCCGCCGACAGCAGGAACTACATGTAGCTTGAGTCGCAGACTGCGTTTCCCGATAATTCGCGCTAACTTTCGAGTTTTAACCGGATGTTAGAATCTATGTCAAATTAGAGAAAAATAAAGTTAAAAGATATACCGTTTCCACTTCGGCTTCCCCGTGGTACAACTTTTCGTAGTCATTCCGTCTCCAATTTTGATGTGGCAACATTATATTTTCTTGGCACCCAATCTCCGTAATCACTCTGTGACACTTTTAATTTTCACTTGCGCATACACATAGACACTCTTATTTTTCCAAACACACAGCTAACTGACATTGAAGGTACCTTTTATTTGTGCCCCCCCACCCCCCCCCCACCTTCGCGTGTTACGGAACTTGTAGTGTATTTTTACCTGCAAATACAGAAAACAGCCACGCGATTGTGTGCATTTTGGGAACACTCCGTATTGTGTTTGAACCGATACGCGTTTGTTTTCGTTTTGTATACTAGGATTTGTCGTTTTTTAACATGATTTAATGTGCACTTACCAAAGCTTTCCTTCTGCCGAACTTCTTTCTACATCTCAGAGCATTCGCAGTCAGTCAGTCTTATCTTCAGACATTCTCCCAGGTGCTATTTCAATCGCTGATAATTTTGCTGACTAAACAAGGCTTTCAACTCACGGATGTAGCATTCTCGTTGTTGTTTTAATAAGTTCATTGTACGGTATCCTACGTTCTTAAGCTGTTCTGGGTCGAAGGAGGCCACTTCCACTCCAGACCAGGCTTACGCCATAGTAAATGTTTTTGCATCTGTGATTCTCTCTCGAGACAGGCCAATCTCGTGAGACAATCTCAGCGCTTGACAAATAATAAGTAGCATTTTCTTGCATATTTCTTTTATTTTACAAAAAAGGAGACTGGAACGAAAAGAGGTTAAGAAAATTTCTATTGAAGATCTTATTAATGATTGCTAAAATAAATCCAAGGCCTTTGATACATTAGAGCTTTTCATCTGCTGTAAATAACACTTTACAAAAAGTTAACTTAAATTTCCTTATTTTTGTCAGATACGAGTGTTAGTTGCTTTTAGCTATTTCATATTAACAGCGAAGAATACGTATATGCATGTAAATTACGTATATTCAGAGTATAAAGTACACACTACGCTTGGAAATACATGGGATCCGTCAAGCGCAGTGATTCTGCCTGACTCCCTTGTATGGAGTGTCTCTTCCCCAAAATTTCAAATACATCCTCCCAAACTCTAACATTTTTACTGTCAAAAGTAGATAGAAACCGTGCAAAACTCCACTTACACCCTCCGAGTTTTGACTTTACACCACCAAACTGAAACGCCTGGCGAAATTCCTGACTGAACGATATATCTTATAAGGTTTTTCCTAAATGATCTTGCCCCCCTCAAACAAAAACTGAAATGACGCCACTGTCAACTGCCTTCAAACTTAACTCGCTGCACGTCCAGTTTTGGTGATAAATCTAACAATATAGACATCAATTGAAAGATAATGTTATGCTCTCCAACTTTTGAAGGAACATAGTTTTCTCATATTGCCAACTACTGAGAAGATACAACTCCAGAAATAAAATAAATGAAAGAAAATATTATGCTTTTTTACAATGTACCGGTATATTAAATTTACTCGAAAACCGTTCGGTCTAGAAAAAATAAAAATAAAAAAAAAAGATCAAAATTGTAGAATATTATATATGTAGATGTAAACAGAAAAAAACATTTTACCGATATGTTGAATCCCTATGGAGATATGGGTGTTTTTCTGAAACACTACATATTGAAGGTTTAGGGGGGCTGGGGAAAAGCTCCAGGGAGTGAGGCGGAGACTTTTGAGAGAATACTCCTCCTCTCATGATATTCTAACAATAGGCAAAAATTCAACTTTCCCCTAATTAGTTCATACAAACTCCTATTTTTGTCCTTCGTTTACTGGACTACTACTATACATCTTGTGAGGCTTTTTGAGACTACATACGGATGGACGGGCTAAGTGGGACTATAAGGTCCCTTTTTGCTAAGTACTATATCAAGGGAGCTATAAGTTCCTTTGACAGAATTTTGAAATAAGTATAATCCCGGAGCTAGAGGCATGCAATTTAGCTCAGTGTAGTCACAAATGAGTTGTAACTCCACAAATACTGACGCAGAACTTGTTCATTTAACATATCACACTATTAAGTGCATTACATCTTTTCCAATACCCGATGTTCATGATCAAAGATAATAGTGTTTCTACATAGTTTCTAGAGATACATTAAAGATTTTGGAAAGAAAATGATCAACTTCTCAATTTCAGTATGTGCTACAACTTAAATTTTCATGCTGTACAAACACGATAAAATATTCTTTTCACGGAAATTTACTGGACCATTAACACAAACTTCAATAATATTATACATCGCAGATATTCACTGACTTATGACTCCGTGAATTGAATAAGCAGAACCGAAGTGCTTTTCTGAATCTCGAACATAAAGAAAAGAAATATGAACGAGGAGAAAATTATCCTCATGGAACAAAAGTTGTGGCTAAACTTCTTACTCCTTTGCTCCTCAAAACTCTCTCAACTGAAAAGTTTCTGAATAATACATTGCAAAGGCAGACTTGTTCCACACTCTGACTCATCTGAAGAAATTTAGTTTCCTTCTTCAGAAGGAAAAAGGCCTCGAGCTTCTTTCTACTGAAGTACTTCAGAAATTTTAGTAGTTTCCAAACTTATCGACTTTGTAGGTCCAATGGACATTCCCGATATTATATATTATATATAGGTTTGGATCATAATAAAGACGTAGATAGAGAATAGATTTTGTTTTACAAATAAGCAGAGACGATCTTTGTTTCGTAATTTCCTTCCAACAAACGGAACAACAAGCATAAAAGCGAGAACAGAAAATACCTTTTCATTTCATTTCATTTATTCTTATTTTGAATGGCGGAGTTAAGGCATAACCTTTTCTTCCACTCAACCATTTAAACATTCTACATAAAATTTGTATTATATAAATAATTAAACACTACAAAATGTATAATTAAACACTACAAAACAAACAAAAAATGGACACTAAAATTCATACTATATCAACTACAATTAAAAGTGAAGAAATATATAATATTACAATCATAATGTGATTACTAAAAGAGAGAAAAATACTAACTAGAGAGTAAATAATAATAATAATAATAATAAAAATAATGATGATATATAACATATTTTCGTGTTGATCTGTACACTCGTGTGTCTAATGAGTCAGAGGAAATTGTGACTGGGATAAAAAGCCTTTTGTTTCCGTTCATGTGATGAATAAAGCACAATATCAATACAATCGTTGATCAAACTAATATAATATTTGAAATGAGACAAGGTAATTCTATATTTTAAGGACTATACGAAATGTGTTATTTATGAAAAAATATAAACATTTATAGCATTTTCAACGCTTGTTGAAGACTTTTAATCCAGAACCATATCCACAGAGTAGCACAGTAAGTTTCAACACTTTACAAATATTTTCTAAAATTGTTTTGACCCTCAGGATCTTCTAAGAATGAAGGTATAAACATTGAAGTAGATATATACATATTTTTAATTCCTCCGAATAATATTATAATAATGTTTCTGAATATTATTTTAGTGATAACATTCGTGGCAGTGCTCTAAGCGAATAATTCTGGATGTGTCTTCTAGTTAAAAGCATTCATGTTATTATCATGCTCAATATGAAAAAGAATACAGAAAATCCCGCCATATGAAATAAGATTCATGACTAAATTTCTGAAAACTAGCAATGGTCGATTATGTGAGTTTCATCGTCGAATGAAGAAAGCGTATAGTTTGAACGTTAAGCATAATTCAACCGTGCAATGAAGACTGGAGGACTGAATGAACAGTCAGTCATTACAGTTGATTTGGTGCATTGTATCGATGAACTAATCAAACAACTTTGGCGTGGAAGACTTGACAAATTCATAGAATTGTTATTAAGTTTCTAAGTGTCATGGCTTAGAAGTGTATAACGTTCAAATAAAAGAAAACTTGTCACATCGTATCATAAGTGTGTACACACACAAGTTATCTATGTGGAGACATAGCCTAAAACATATAAGAGTATAATAAGTCTTCTTTATTTCGAAAAGTTCCGTTTGTTATTTTTTACTAATACTACATTTCTAATTTTCGCATCGTCGTTGCTTGTCTGAAGAAAACGATTACTCATTGAGCCGAACTCGTTGTCGTATAATTTCACAGTATATTTTATTTTTCAAGATGCAATAGTAAAGCTTACAGATTTACACAATATTTTTCTGTTACTATCAACACTTTTTTTTTATTTCGTTTGAAGTTTGGACATACTTGTTTACTTGTGTGAAATTCCGTGCTTGTCTCTCAGAAAGCGTTACATTTTTACACGTTACACTGCTTTATATTATTGCTTATACCTTCCTCTCAATGCGTATATCCCACGAATTGGTTTGTATCATAATGTGTTTAATAGTGTATTTAACTGATTCAAAGTTGAATATATTATTCTTGTTCCTTCTCGTCTGCAATTAAATACTCATCTTCTAACTAATCCCCTCTAATGAACCATTGAAGCAAATTTAAGGCTCTCAGTTCTTAACTACATGCATGCAATCAAATGAAATAAGTCTAAACATCATTACCAGAATGTGCTATAAATGAAACCAGAATCTCAGAAGATGATATAGTAGATGAGCAATATAATGGCATTTTTCATTGTACTCGGGATCACGAAGCAGTGAAATAAAGTCTTCATTACCAAAAATACATTTTTATTCACTATATTCAGCTAATGAACATATGGGGCTCCATAGTCTAATGGTTAGCAGAGCGTTGGACTCATGTTCGCGAGTAGTGATGAGCAAAAGCAAGACCAAGACCGTAGCGGTCTTGGTCTTGTTCTTGGTCTTGCTCACCCAGTCTTGGTCTTGGTCTTGCATTGGTTTCCCTGGTCTTGGTCTTGGTCTTGCTCGCCCAGTCTTGGTCTTGGTCTTGCTTGCAAGAGTCTTGCAAGTCTTGCTTTTAAGAAGTTTGTACGTTTCATACGTAAATTTTACACCGGATATAGGGAATAATAAAAGTTATGCGTGTCATTGAATGACTTAATGCGTCAATAGTAATGGAAATATGTTCTAATGTAATATTGTGTATCTTCATGTAAGTGTACAGAATAGAACTACCGAAGTTCAATTTATCTTTAATTTGAACAACTTCACTAACATTTTATTATTTTACTTTTAGTTTACTTGCTGTTTTAGGCATACAACTGTTTCGTAAGATTTGGCAGAGTGCAATTATAGATTATCGAAAATAATGGCCAAAATAACAGACATTGAAGTTCTTACCTTGTAATAATTCAAAAATTTGTGCTCTCTGTCATCTTCTAGACACGGTTTCAATTATTTACCATTCGTCCGTTCTCCGTGCTCCAGGTAAGTTCCAAAGGAAGACCAAACATACACGGATATTATGCTTAACTAAAACTTAGTCTTGTTGTTTTCGTCTAAGAGGCACTTATATCCACAAACCCAGATAATTGACGATAATGAGACTAGTCATGGCTCAAGCGAGTTCTGGAAGAAGAGTGATAGAAAGTATAATTAGTTAGAAATTTGAATTTGAATTTATTCTAGCCTAACAGGCATCTATGGCCTAAGGCTTGGGACAACAATGTGAAAGTTAGTGGCCAGAGTTTGAGTTAAGGTACCGTCCCAGCATTCGCCTGGTGGGGCTGAGGAAAAAACTAGAAAACCTCAGCCAGAATGGCTCGGTAAAATTACTTACGAGTATGTGGACCAATACTTTTCTGTTGAACAAATGTATCAAAGTAAACTTGCTGAATTTGAAGCATTTCTATGCTCAATACAAGCTCACACGCCTGTTACCTCTAGCTTACTCTAAAGTAACTTTTGCGTCGCATCCAAAATCATAGCCCACATCTAGTAATATTCCTCCCGACTTTATCTACAAGTGACGAACAATTACCTAGTGTACTGCAAAAACTGTTGTTTTATTCAGACTCAATTCTCCGTAGCATAACACATAAAACAGAACTCAGTTTTCAGTAACACATATCAACAGACATTTTATGAAATCGACTAGTAGCTTAGAACACAAAGACTTGTTTACACAAATCAGTACAGACTCCGAACTGACCATAATCCACCTTTATCTGAATCAATAGATCATACCACGACAAACCTAACATCAGAAAAGTCAGGACATCAAACTTCCTTTAGCCCTTTATCCAAAGTATCCTTAAGGGAAATGTAAAGCCAAGATCTTCAACAAGAGATGGCAGCACTATCTCCGTATGTGTCTAATGTATTTTTATCGTTGCACGAAATTTCAATGTTGCTCCTAGAAATTCAATCCTAGAGAGCTCAGACTTTCAGGGAAGAAAGCTCATAAGTAATTCAAGAGTTCTATCCGTGACGATTTTTCATTTTCTATCTTGTTCATTGTTGAAATCGTTTCATTGTTGTTATGCCTATAACAATGAAGCTCTTTCAAAAATGAACAAGAAAGAAAATGAAAAATCGGCACGGATAGAATTGCTTATCTTGAATTGCTCTTGATACTTATAAACTTCCTTCCCTGAAAGTTTGAACTCTCTAGGATTGAATTTATTCTAGCCTAACCGGCATCTATGGCAAGGCTTTGGGCAGCAATGGGGAAGTTATCGACCAGAGCCTTGAGTTAAGGTACCATACCAGCATTCGCCTGGTGGGACTGAGGAAAACCCTAGGAAACCTCAGTCAGGATGGCTGGTCGCGGGATTCCAACCACGGACCTTCCGAATGCGACGCCAGAGCTCTACCAACTCACCTACGGCCGATCGGTAAAATTACTTACGAGTTGTGGAGCAATACTTTGCTGTGGAACAAATGTATCAAAGTAAACCTGCTGAATTTGAAGCTCACACGCCTGATACCTCTAGCTTACTCTAAAGTAACTTTTGCGTTGCATCCAAAACTATAGCCCATATCTAGTAATATTCCTCCCGACTTTATCTAGAGGTGACAAACAATTACCAAGTGTACTGCAAAAACTATTGTTTTGTTCAGAGTCAGTTCTCCGTAACATAACACACAGAACAGTACTAACAAGGAAGGGTCACGGTTCTCAAACACACAAATCCTATTCACACCTAATACATCGCAAGCAACACAACGAGATATGTAGATTACCAAGATTTAAGGTGCCATGGTTCAGGCGGAGGGCAGCTAGGGGCTCCGGAACGTCGAATGTCACAAAAATGTATATAAAGGCAGTAGTGAGGTTTTAGTGGAATATCTTCGAAACGGGAAATGTAATCAAAATAAAACTTGCACAACATATATAAGTCGACCAGAATATGAATAGACGTGGCAAGTTTTGGAACAACCGATGAACCATGCCAAAACAATAAAGACGCACAGATGTGTTACTACTCTTCGCCTCTCGCTTGAAGTGTTGCCAACCAAGAAATTTTGTTGCTGGTTGTTTTGTATTAATTTTAGAACCAAGATATTAAAAATTACATTACAGTTACAATATATTGATTATTGAGAAGCTATATTTATTGTCCTTGTAATCCACATATGGGAAGAAGATTACATATGACTTGGGCAAGTTAAATAAAAGCTCTGTTAATAAAAACTTATATGCTTGCCACTCTCGCAACCCACCTCTTGTATCTCTTTAGACAATTTTCTAGTTTCTACCTTGAGATACGCTAGCAAGAGTTTTTACCCAGGCTTCATGGCAGAGGTGTAACTGCATATTAGGTCCCCACCCCGCAAGAGAATACCCATGGCTGAAGTTCGGTTCGGTCCGCTGAGAGGCTATTGTAAAGGGCTCCCCGTATTGCGGGCTTTTGCGACATAGTAGTTACACCCCTGCTTCATGGTCCAGGCCGTAGCGTCCTGGACTTCAGAGCGGCAATGCGGAGGTACGCGATTGAGACTTTAAAGGTCGGCCATCGTGACATTTTTGTCTAGGATTGTCCTCAGCCACACCAGGCGAATGCCGGAATGATACCTTCGCAATAGCCTTGTCGACTCCCTTCCCTCATTGTCATTACAAATACTTCACGAAGATCCCTTCTTATATTGTCCTTCCAACGTCATCTCGGTCTTCCCACAGGTCTCTTTCCCTCCGGCTTTCCTACCAAGATGGAATATAATCTTCTTTCCCCCCCCCCATCCGAGCTACATTGCATACCTACCCAAGTTGTTGTGATTTCATTATTCTTACAGCATCGGTAGATGAAGTATTTAAACTTGTGTACTTTCTCTACGTTGTCGTTCTTTGTTGGTATGTATGTAGCCACACTTTTGTTAATAAAATATAATTTTGGAAGGTTAGATGCATAATTGTACAACAAAGTAAATAAACGGGCTGAAGATATAACTGGAAGACTGTTTGAACACTATACAATTCCACGCCCCTTGACGGATTAGAATAAAGTATTGGTGCATGTATTCCTTAGCACCGAGCCACCGTAGCTCAGTGGTAGAGCGTTGGCGTAGCATTCGGGTGGTCACGAGTTCGACTCCAGCGGACGACCATACTGACTGAGGAGTTTCGATGGTTTTCCTCAGTCACACCAAGCAAATTCCGTGATGGCACTTTCAACGTAGGTCGTGGTCGACACCTTCCCGAATCCTTTCTTCTCAAACGGCCTGAGTCTTAGATGCCTAAAGTCCATAAATGAAATTTAAAAAAAATGTTCCTTAAAGCCCAGAGAGATTAACTATAGCATTAAAAGGTTGCCCCCTCCCCACGAAGGGGTTAAACGTGGAAGTGCAACTCGGAAACCACTGGAGTTAGAAATTTGATATTTGACATCAAAATACTTTGTTTCAATTCATTACCAATAGCTATCTTAATTTTTGATTCGACATCCCCGATGAGGGGGCGAAAACCTTAAAGAGTGGAACATGAGAAATCGAAAATTGTTAAAGGTTAGAAACTTGAAATTTGGAATGGGTATTCCTTAGGACAAAGAACAATAAATGACAAATGTTACAAGTCGACAAGTATGTACTGTGACTTCCAGATGCAACGACCTTTAACCTTGGATAAGTACCTTTGCTTTCCGCTCCAGTGATTCCCTTTCGTGTAAAACATGCTGTTAAGCCCCTAAATGATATTTCAGCCCCTCCCACAATTGCTAGTCAATAATGAGACAATAGTAATCTCACACAAAAGCAAGTTTCATAGTTTTAGAAGAGTATGTTTTATGGTATACTTTCCCGACTACACCTTTGGTAACACTGTTTATGAGCTTGGGAAGACATCTGCTGCAGCGTATAAACAACCACTAGCGACCTCACCCTCGCGTCTATTCCTACTCTGGTCGGGTTATACCTGCTCACAAGTAGTAACAAAAACCATAAGCAGTATTGCCATCTATGAAGCAGTGTTACCAAAGCAGAACAAAGTTACAATTTTTAAATAGCATTATATACCAATTTATGCACAGTGGAAAAGTACTGGCAATAGAAAAGAAAATAGTACAAGTTGGTTGCACAGTGTTGCAAAATATGGAAGATATATGAGCTGAAAATTGTCGGGTTAAAAATATATGTGGGGACACAGGCCAATATGCTGGTTTCTGGAATAACAGGATTAACAGTCAAAACGCTAATCAGCACGTATACTACCGAGAGTTGGGGAATAGTGAAAGCATTGTCACCACTGAATGCAACCACGTGTCAAGTAAGATATATTTAAAAGGCACTAGTAACAAACAAAAGAACATTGTGAAAGCTGGTACCATAGTGTTGCAATCTTCGTGTTGGTGTGATATATATTCCATAGTTTGCAACACTGTGCAACCAACTTGTACTATTTTCTATTGCCAGTACTTTTCCACTGTGCATTAATTGGTATATAATGCTATTTAAAAATGCAACTTTGGTTGCGTTGGCAACACTTCTTCCTAGATGGCAACACTGCGTATTGTTTTTGTTACTACTTGTAGTCAGTTGTATGTTGTGCAAGTTTTATTTTGATTACTTTTCCAGTTTTCAAGATATTCCATTACAACCCCACTACTGCCTTTATAGACATTTTTGTGACATTCGAAGTTCCGGAGCCCCTATCTCCCCTTTCCCTGGACCATTGCGCCTTAAATTTTGGTAATCTAAATATCTCGTTATCTTGCTTGCGATGTATTAGGTATGAATAGCATTTGTGTGTTTGAGAACCTTGACCCTTCCTTGTCACTTTCCAATAAAATATATCAACATACATTTTATAACATCGACTAGTAGCTTAGAACACAAAGACTTGCTTACACAAATCAGTACAGACTCCGAACTGACCATAATCCACCTTTATCTGAATAAATAAATACCACGATAAACCGAACATCAGAAAAGCCAGGACATCAGACTTCCTTTTGCCCTTTATCCAAATTATCTTAACAGAAACTTTTCCTTCTATTGTAAGTTTAGTGTACATAAGTCAAAAGTATCCTAAAGAACAGTAAAGAGAAATCACGTAATGAATTTTCCAGAGTTGTATCGAGAAAACAAAAAGTCTTGTACAATTGCATGAGATCTGTATATCTTATATTGTTTAGCTTTTGTTGATATATAAATTAAAATTCATAGCTCTTATGGACTTTCGGAAGTGAACACAAAGCAAACAATGTTGTATGTTTTAAATGCCAACCACTAATAACAATGCCTCCATCCTCCAACAAAACATAATTTCTTTACAAACTTCGGCTCATTTTCAATACCTGGGAGGTGATTCCTCGCAAGAAAGCACGTAAAAGTTCAGGTAACGAAATGTCGAAAACGGCTTCTGCTCCGAGATATGGGCGATTGAAAGTATGCATCGCAGGGCTCATGCGTCATTCCATCGTAACTGAAGTAAACGTATATGCAAATGCAGAACTTAAGATTTTGTGCAATAGATGCATAAGGATTCACCAGAGGAAGTAAATTTGTTTTACGGAATTTTCGAGTTTCCACGGCTTCCTTTGGAGAATCCCTCGTGCCTCTCTTGCACTGCAGAAGGACGCAAGTTGCGTATTTAGATGGAACTATGTTTAACTTAGTTTACGATCGAATGCCGCATCAGCCCTGCGAAGAATACTTTTGAAATGTGGGGTTTACACTTCAGTTTTCCATACTTTCAATCGCCCATATATAGGAATAGAAGTCATTTTCGCCTTTTTGTCGTATATCTGTTTTCATGCCATTAAGCAACTTCCAAGTGTTGTAAATAAACTTAAGATACACCTTGTATATTTCTTTTAAAAAGAAGCAATCTATGAATTTACAGTAGAATTACAACAACTTCTTTTACAGTAGAATTTACAACCTGCAGAATGGTGTCTAATTTCTTTGGCGACTTAGCGATAAGAAATCCTCATTGTTTCAGAACGTTTGAATGCATCGTAACCCGGTACCAATTACTAATTTCTTTCTGGGGGGGGGGGGGGGGGGGCAAGACACTTCGATGAGGATGACTCACATGGAACTTGAGAACAAGTAATAATAACTCTGTGGCTACGTGCATGAATCCAATAACACACACTGAAGCTATTCCGAGAAAATAAAGATGACAGGAAACTCTTAAGCATATATCCTTATGGCCGGGCCCACTAGATTGTAAATACTTAAACAATATTCAGGGGTGATAGATTAAGGGTTACGTTTGTACATTATCTCATTTTTGACAAATATGTGGGTATTGCTTTCATGCACTGAGCCACAGAACTGGACATAAATTATCAACAATCGATTCAGAAATGGACGTTTATGCTACAGTAACAACGGTATGATTCTCAGATCTACTCACACGGCTTGCACAACTGGGAACACCTTAACTCCAGCGGTATTTTTACAGAAGCCAAAGAAATTCAAGTGAAGGATATAATGATTTCCCCTTCCTTTAAACATTTTAAAAATATTCAAATAGTGCTTGTGCAAGACTCTTGCAGGCTGGTCTTGCAGGTATGGTCTTGGTCTTGGTCTTGGTCTTGATCTTGCATGCAAGACCAAGACCAAAACTGCAAGACCAAGACTCTTGTGCTCATCACTATCCGCGTGGTCCCGGGTTCAATTCCCGTCTGTAGTCACACTTTTCGGCGTCCACCCAGCGTTGTGAAGAAAACTGGGGAGTCACGGGAATAAAGACGTGATGGCCACTCGGTCTAAAAAGCCCCTAATGTGCCTGTTCGTGGCTAGATGGCGCGCAGCGCTGACCACACTGCCGTCACTCAGGTAGACGCAGTTCCACCAAGCGCGGACAGATGGCGTTGGGGAAAGCTCAGAACCTATCGCTCTGTAACGCCAGTGGTTATTATTATGTTATATATAATTATATTCAAGTAATATTCACTCATAATTATTTGCTGAAAATAAGTAGGGTTCTTAACGTTTTAGCCGTAAATTAGGAAGAACATTCAATCCTGTAATGTTTTGTCTCTTATGTTATCAGTTTCTTTGGTCGTGATAGCATATAACTTCTCTTATTCTAAGATATATTTACATATTCGGAATATGAATGGAAAAGAAGAAATAATTCGTATTATGACTACTAAATATCGTTGCGTTTCTCTCTGTCGCGAGACTTTGGGACCAGCCTGAGTCCGTCAGCATGCCTACTGTGGAACTTCCCGAAAATTCGTTGAATACAGGGATCTTCGACAGTTGGGATTGTTTGCTCACAGTAAACTGGATTAGTTACAGACTAACGTAATACGTAGTTGACTTTTTATCTTATAAAGTAAAAGGAAATACAAAGAATTACCCAGAAATCGAACGTAATGAAATTAACGATATACTATTATCCGTAATAAGGAGAGCTTAAACATTTCAATTTTATTCCTGCTTGAAATAAATATTGCTACATTGTGAGAAAGACAAGCGCCGGATAGGAATTTCAAGAAAATCGTAGACCTTACCGTTGGCGGCCTTAGTAACCCTCCTAGTTGTCACAGGGACATCAACTATACCTCGTTGGAAAGCTTAAAAACACAAATTTTAACGAGGTAACTTTTGTGCCCCCGTACCCAAACTTTTGTGCCCCCGTACCCAAGCTTTTGTGCCCCCTACCCAACCCGTAGAAGAAGAAGAAGACAGTAAAAAGAGTTTTTTTTAAAAAAATGGGAGGCTGGCAACACTGTTAATTGCCATACGCAGGAAAAAATATTGTCTCATGTACGCCAGACATTAAGAACAATCATATAGAAAAATGATGGGCGTAAGTTCAATACCAAGGGAGATAAAAATTCGGAACCTCGTACCTACCTACGAGAATCACCCTGTATTTCTTGGGATGCACTGTGAGCTACCCTCAGGTTAACAGTCCTAGTGACGCCCCTAATTGTCAAAGGGACTTGAACGATACATATATATATATATATATATATATATATATATATATATATATATATAATTGTTCCCAATGTCTAGCGTACATGTGGAATTATTTTTCCTGCGTATGACAAATAACAGTTTTGTCAGAATCCCACAAAGGTCAAAGAAACATGTATCTCCACATTTTTTACTTTCTTCTTCTTCTTCTTTTACTGGTAGGGCACGGGACGAGCACAAGTCCATCGAAAAATATAAAGGATGGATCTCGTACTTACGACGTTCCAAATTTGTTTCTCCCTTGTTATTGCACCCATGCCCTTCATTATTTCGTAGGATTGTTCCCAATGTCTGGCGTATATATGAGACTTTTTCTTGCGTGCGATAAATGACAGTGTTGTCATAGTGCCACAGAGTTAAAATATATATATCTGGTGTAGTAAAAAGTAGTCCATTATTTTTGCATGACATTGAAGGCTTGACTTACCATAGTTAGAATGATCCGATTTAGGTCACATATGCGCCGTTTTGTTCGATAACGTGTTGCCATTTGAAAGGTAATATCATGATGCCTCTCTCATAGAAGCCTTTGTCCCTATTGGCAAAAAATTGAGACAGTCGATTTTCACAAGCCTCTCTTGAAGCGAATTTTTCACCAGCAAACGTGTTCGCCATGGACAGGAACAGATGGTAATCACTCGGTGCCAGGTCCGGACTATAAGTTGGATGCATAAGAACCTCCCAACCAAGCTCCCGGAGCTTCTGGCGAGTCACTATCAATGTGTGTGGCCTGGCGTTGTCCTGGTGGAACACAATGCCTCTCCTATTGGCCAAAGCTGGGCGCTTCTGGGCGATTGCTGCCTTCAGACGGTCCAATTGTTGACAGTATAGTTCCGAGTTAAGGGTTTGGCCGTAGGGGAGCAGCTCATAGTAGATAATTCCCTGCCAATCCCACCAAACACACAGCAAAACCTTCCTGGCCGTCAATCCTGGCTTGGGCACCGTTTGCGCCGGCGCACCGCGCTTCGACCACGACCGTTTTCGCGTGACGTTGTCGTAAGTGATCCACTTTTCATCACCAGT
>JAGDQP010007803.1:0-65675 GCA_022664845.1 Lepisma saccharinum | reverse complement strand
CTACGGTTTTTTCCACCGAGCGACAGAATGCCGTGCGGAGAAGAAGTGCCCACAATGCGGACTAGTAGGAGAACACCCCAAAGACTGCCCACTACCTTTTAAATGCATTCTTTGTGGTAGCCCAGAACACATCATGGGCGAAAAACCTTGCCCTGAATTAGAAAAGCAGGAAGAAGCGGTAGAACATATGGCGAATGAAAACATCCCATATAACATAGCTATTCGCAAGGTAAAAGGCATTGCCATTAACAAGCAATTCTTCGTCCGAACCCCGTATTCAGCGATTGTTCAACAAGATTCACCTCAACGATCTGAAAACAACAGATTTAAGGAAACCCTAGTGCACAACATCCAGAGTACAACTAATCCTCTTCAGCAAAATACAAAGAAGGTCGACCCAAAGCCTCGGTCTTTCCAAAGATGTCCAGAACTTTTACCAGCAGCTTCATGGGAAAGGAAGAAAGTGACGTTTCCAAACCAACAAAAGGCACCAAATCTCATAAATAGACCTGAGTCCTTCACAACTACCCACGTACAGAATTCTTCACCGGAGCAAGTTAAGTCTCCCCCTACATCTAAACCTCAAGATTCTGCAAAGAAAGGAGTTATCAGAAATACGTACGATGTAACAAACCTCTACGGTCAGCCTTCAAGTTTCCCCCCTCCTATCAATAGCTTACCAAATCCTGTACATCCTAACAATGCTTCTTACATCCCTACTATAAGGAGACTCGTTATATTGGCATCTAATATCATAGACATTCTCTTGGACAACCCCCACTCAGAACAGGCTCAAGACCTCATCTTCCAGACTCGTGGTATCCTGAGGGAGTTGGGCAATCTACTTTCATAAAAAAAAAAGGAGAGAGAGAGAAAAGGAAGGGAAGAAAAACAAAAAAAAAAGGAAAAAAAAAACAATGACATCTGTACAACGCAAAAATTCTATAATTCACTGGAACGTTAGATCTTTTCAACAACGTAAAGACTTTGTACTTTATCTGATTCACCTTTTCAAACCAGCTGTTTTCTGTATTTCTGAATTATGGGGTGGGAAACACACTACCTATCAAATTAAAAATTATAATCTTCATAGTACAGATCCGAATTTGGATAAAAGAGGAGTTGGAATATTTATCCATGAAAGCTTAGGTTGGGACCCTATTCCCTTGCCTGACAACTTAACCCTCGTCATTAAATTCAACGTGGAAATTTGCGCAATTCGCACTCGCATAGGTGGAACTCTAATTAACATCTTTTCAATTTATGTCCCTTCAAATAAACTAACCTTACAAATTCCCCTTTCCGCATTACAGCAGCTTTCCAATTCCGTCTCTGGATCCTGCTTATTTCTTGGCGACTTCAACGCTCATATTTCAGAAATTAACAACCAAAAAACTTGTAAATTTGGCAAAACAATTCGCGACTGGCTTGATCGGAGTGATCTGGTTCTTCTGAATGATGATTCCATTACTCATGTACCTTCCAACGGGAACTCCCCATCCTCCATCGACCTAGCTATCTGCTCAAATGATTTATCGTGCAACATGTACTGGGAGACATTCAGTTCACTCCTCACGAGTGACCACTTCCCGTGCATTCTTACTCCAATAGGACCTTCACAAGAGGTTCGCAGTCCAAGTATGTATAAAATTCGTAAATGGAAAACGCACGTCTGCGACTGGAGTTCTTTTCGCAAAGTTTTCGACTCAATGTTAGATCATCGACTCCCCAAAATTGCTGGAGTACAACTGGATTATTCTAGCTTCATTAAAACTATTAATATCGCGATGAACTCCACTTGTCCTGTGTCGTTACATAAAGTTAAACCGAAATTTCCAGGCTTGTATTGGTGGTCGGAAGAATGTCAAAAATTTTACAACCTCAAAAAACTCTCTTTAGAAGCATATTTGAAAAACCCTACCCAAGAAAATCTTATCATTTATAAAAAACATGTAGCCTTGATGAAACGTACTATTAAGTTTCACAAAAGACAGGCCTGGCGAACTTTCTGTAACAAATTAAACCCTCGCACTAAAATTTCGGAAATCTGGGAAATTCTCAGAAAAGTTAAAAATCCTCGTAAAAATAATCAGATCGCTCTGAATTCTAATTGGCAAAAAGAATTTATTTCGAAGGTTCAAGCTCAAAACAACATCCATGTTATCAATGAGCCCGACAGGATGTTTGCATTAACCCCAATTCATCCCTTTGATAAACCCTTACATATTCCAATCTCAGTTCTCGAAATAAAGCAAGAGCTCAGCAACCTCAAAAATTCGACACCCGGGAAAGACCATATTGACAACCTTATCCTACAGAACCTGTCACCCCTTGGCCTCCAATGGCTATGTACGCTGTACAATAAAATATTCCTTACCGGAACTATTCCCAGTGAATGGTCTCAATACATAATGTTTCCGATCCTCAAACCAGGTAAGTCAGCGACTTCAGGCTTAAATTATCGTCCAATATGTCTGGCCTCCAACATTCTCAAATTATTTGAAAGATTGCTTCTGAAACGATTGGAATGGTATCTCGAGTCCAATCAACAATTTTTGCCTAACCAATTCGGATTTCGTAAGAACATAGGTACCCAAGATGCCATTGCTACACTCACTTTATACATACATAATAACCTCAGTCAGGGTAGAAGAGTACATGCGGTTTTCCTGGATTTGACAACGGCCTTCGATTCGATTAACCCGAATATCTTAATTGATATTATGTTACACAACAAGCTCCCTTTTTTATATCTTAATCTAATCCGTAATTTACTTCATAATAGAAACATTCATTTTCTTTTTGATGGTCAGCTTAAGAGCTCAACAACGGTGTCAACCGGTACTTTTCAAGGTTCGGTTCTCAGCCCTCTCTTGTTCAACCTCTATATGTCTCCCCTTAAGTCCTTTATCCCTCCCCCCTTCGAATTCATACTGTTCGCCGACGATTTAGTTTTAATGATTTCTGATGATAAAAACAATGAAAACTTTGCGAAATTGGAAAATTTAATAATACAGCTCACAGCCTGGCTCAAAAATAGAAACCTTATCTTATCGGAAAAGAAATCTAAGATCATTACCTTTGGAGTAGGTAAAATAAACATTCCCCCTAGACAAACAAATATACCGGTAGTAAAATGTAACAAATATTTAGGCCTATATTTAGATTCACGACTTACCTGGCAACCCCATATTAAAAATATTTCCATTAAAGCCAACAAAATATTAAATACGCTTAGAGCACTTGCCTCCAACAAGTACGGAGGGCACCAAACGATAATGCTCTCTTTCATCAAAAACTACTTTCTTCCATCCATTGAACATGGCATCTCAATGGTCCCATCAATCTCAGACTTCAATATAAACAAAATTGAAGTCTTACTACGAAGAGCATTACGTGTAGCACTGGGAGTCATGACTAGCCATCCAAATGTAGCTCTTCATGCTGAATCACACATCATGAATTTTCGAACCCGACGTCATTTACAAGCTGCCAAATTTTTATTGAAAACTCGTCACAGCAAAATACACCCGTTCAACAAAGTTCTTCAGGAAACTCTCAGTCTCCAAGAAAAGCGCACAAGATTTCGGAACACTATATGGGAAACTTTATTCAATCAGCTTTCAGAAGAATTATCCATGTTATATCAACCTAAAAGAAATCCTCTGTATAAAATTCAATGTCCTCTAGTTTCAGATATCCCAATACACTACCCGAAATTTAATCATATATCAGAATATCGTGCTCATTGGGAAGGTTTCTACTTCTTATACGTAGATGGCAGCAAAACCAATAACTCAGTCTCCTGTGCGGTATGGGACGAAACGAAAAAATACGCTCTGAAGTACAAACTAAACCCCCTTCTTAGTTCCTTTTATAGCGAGGCGTTTGCCCTTTTCAAGTGTTTAGGTTATTCACTCCTTCTAAATGCAAAAAAAATCCTCATTCTAACAGACTCACAGTCAGTACTACAGTCCATGAGTCGAACATACAAAAAATCCTTTAAAACGCATCCACTCATTTATGACCTCTTAGAGCTTTATCATCTAAACCTTAGCATCCAAAAAGACATTCACTTCTCATTCATCCGGAGCCACCGGGGGGTTCACCCGGATTACGCGGACCGACTTGCGCGTGACAGTCATCAATTAACCCACATTACTCAGTCAAATCTTTATTACCTAGACCTCTTACCGCGCTGTAGGAAAAAAATTAAAGATCAATGGACTCATCACCTTATGGAAGAAATTCAAACAGGTACTACTACTTTTCAACTCTATTACGATCAAAATTCTACAAAACCTTGGTTTCATAACATGCGTGTACCACGACAAGTTCTTCAAACCATTTTAAGAGGCCGCTCCAACCATACTCTCTTAAACGATCATCTCTCGAGAATCAAGATCAAGTTGGAAGCCAAATGCGAGTGCGGATATCATTCCCAGTCTTTCTTACACCTTTTAACAGAGTGTCCCAAATTTTCCTCTCAAAGAGCCATATTAATTAATGCTTTGTACAGAACCAGAACTACTAAACCTCTCTCTCTGCAATCTTTATTATCTCTTCCGACTTCCACATCAGCTTACCTAATCTACAGCTTCTTCAGGAAAATCCACAAAACAATTTAATTCTCCTTATTATTCCCCCCCCCCTTTTTTTAATTTCACTCCCTCTCCCCCATCTTTTCCTCTTCTGGACCCTAATTCCAATCCAAATAGACTTCCAGGATTATGTATGCACCTGAACTTTACAAGCAAAACTGTTTATCCACATAGCCCCAATGTTCCACGGTGAAGAAGAAAAAAAAAACCAGTAAAAAGTAAACTAAGAAATGTTACCAACCTATTATGGTGCACCAATTTCAAGACCATCAAGTTCAAGATGTCTATACATGGAGCATAGCTATAAACTATTCCACTAGTTTGCAGTTATCAAGAACAAGAACAAGAACAAGAACATGTTATTTATTGAACTTGAAATGGAAATGAACACAATTACTGTTTGGTGTAGTTCTCTGTTATCTGTGGTGTAGTTACTGCAATGGATCTTCGAAAGTAACAACAAATCTTCCTCAAGAGGCGATGAAAAGGAAATAAAAGAGAAAGACAAGAACGAACCCTTGCTGTCTTGAAATCTAATTCTCATTTTGTGATTTTTACAGACATGTTACAATGGCACTGATATACTTCTACATAAGATTAGTTTCCGCTTTTCTGCTGTTCACATTTTCCCCACTAAATCCAGTGGCACGAAGATTTGATGGTGTGGAAATATCCAATAACATTATGACTAGATCTGTACAGAACGTGTCTAGAGACCCACTTATCCAAAAGTGTTCCTTTCCCCCGATTGATTTAGAATATCCTAGTGATGACTGCGACAACTTAGTCATAGGAGGAGACATAGTGCGAGTTAAAGTCCCAGAGTCTAAACAAATACAGAAGAACATTTCCCCGGGACTACTTTGCTATGGATTTTTTTCAACAGTTCGTCGAATATGCAAAGCACTTCATTCTAAAGCCAATAAAAGCATAGATTTTCCAGCATCTAAAGCTGATCTACACAAATTAACTTTAAATTTAGCCAACTCACACATCGTTGCAGTTGAAACATTTTGCAAGGAGGCAGTAAAAATAGAGTGGAAATCTGTGAATGATGTTGTAGAACTGCTTAAATTTTTCAGAGACGTTCCCATGTGCAAGTCGTTTTGCGTAAAAGAAAATGAAATTAATCCGACTTGTGAAGTCATATTTTGGGGGAACGTTATTTTTCGCAATGTAGTTGTAACACCCCAGAATGCATTAGCTGAAGGTTTGTATTTGTATATATCTGTAATCACTTTAAGGTACCTTCGCAATGCATGCACACTTTTAGTTTCTTTGGTAAGATTGAATGACCCTAATTTTGTTTGTACGTTGGCCTACAAATTCGGTAAGATTATGTTAGGACATGTTTCTTACAGTCTTGTGCCGATGTGTTCTAATCATAGAATATATTGTGTATGTTAGGAGCAAGTCTGGTTCTGCTCCATTATAATCACTTCACGGGCCTTATGCTCTCCATTTTTTCGTGCAATTTCATATTTTATCCATTCTTGGCTTCAGATTCAATACGCTAAGTTAACTTAGGTTAGGTTGGGTTTTGTTTGATAGCTTCAAATACGAAAAAGGTAAGGAGTATAAGGATCATGAAGTGATTACAATGGAGCAGCTTCGCAAGTCATTACACATGACTTCTTGTGCTCTATAATACTACTGAAATATATCACTAGCTCAGGCTCTCCGCCAAGGGTTTAGAGATCTGGTCTACCTGTGTGGACTAATGCATTAAGAACGTTTTGTTTAACCCATGAATAAGGGTGCCGATGGGAATAAATGAACGGTCACATACTTAAACGGACTAATGCCCTGTTTTACAATCGACCACTAAGCTTCTAGCCAGCGCTAAGTTGAGGCCAAGTCATATTTTGCGTAGAAGCTTAGCAGTCGATTGTAAAACAGGGGATTAGTGCAAAACGAAACTCCGAAGAAAGCAGGACTTTTAGAAAAAATGCGGGCACAATGAATTTCCAGCAATGAATATAGTTTATTGAAAGAATCACGTTCGTTATGAAGCTTTTTATCTAGTGGTTAAAGCTGTTGAGAGATTAAAGACAAAAATATTACTTACTGATCTTGCCAATTTCTTGTACTTTAAGCAATTGCTAGAACAGAGAAAAAATAGTCGAGTGTGATTTATCGACAGTGCTACTAACCACACACCTTAGTAGTTAAAAAGTACCGCACGTGACCATAAAGGTTATCGTAAAATAAAACACACACCAAAATAATTCAGATTTAGTTGTTTTGTTCATTTTATTTTTAAAATGCCGGATTTTTTTTTCCAGAAAAAGACATACCGGCCTGATATTACTAAATAAAGGTTAAAAAAGGCTACACGTCCGGTAAAAATCGAACGGTTGGTAACCCTACATATAACCTTCCCATCTTCCTTTCATGTTTACGATAGTAAGCACGGTACTAAATTAGACGAGTATTTTACAGCAATCTTCATTTTTAACTCGAACGAAGAATCAGGTTAGGTTTATTACCACAGTAAAGCGTAGTAAGTTCATTGTACAATTAATTATGGTAACTAGCATAGTTTGCCTAAATCAGTTGATTTTGAACAGCAACTGGAGAGGAGTGGAAGTCATCTCTCAGACATAGTAGATTTTATTTAACTCATGGGTACTCAATCTTTATAAACCAGAGGGCACTTTGATAATTTTGTAACAAATCCGGGGTTCTCGATACAAATTCAGAAATAACAAGCAAGTGTTTGCTTAGTAACCAAGCAAACCTTGATTAACTGATTTAAAAATAAGAAATTGCAGTAACAATAAATGAATGCATTAAGTCTAATTGCAATAACCTAAAATACGTAACTGCAATATAAATTTAAATAGTTACGTGATTTAAAATAATGACAATGATGTTTTCTTTTAATTAATAAGAAAATTGACTCTGCCTGTTGCATTAGCCGCAGCAGTAGAGAATGGGTTGATTACCAATTTCCATTCATTTTTTGCGTAATGAAATCCTGAAAGCTGTTTTGAAATTCAATCTTCAGTTAGTTATCACAACAAAACCACAAGGAACATATTCGGCTGACTGCTATACTGTATTAACATTATTAGATTTGGGTTTTGTTCCGTCTGAAAAGCTTCGATATGATTCAAGACGGTATGCATATGTTCACTTTGTGACTACAGCTTCGGCCTTTCATTTGGGAACAAATATATGTAAGAAAGGGGAAGTTAACCAACCAGTTTAAATCGTTGAATTCTGACACTGGCTTCATTTTTGTTGTCATGAAAGCTTAGATGATTATCTATTCGAGATTCTGAACGACTTAACCATTAACAGCTTGTGCCTAAAGGCGTGCTTATAGCCTGGGTTCAAACACTATGGAGATCACTTTCATTACTTTATGTTTTAAGAAAACATATCTCAATGCTGATATTAGGTATTAATAACGCTCCCAAATACTTTTGTAGGAATGTGCCACATTTTAACGTGCTTTGGAACAGTTAGAATTTTGTTATAGGATAACACTGTAGTCTTGGTATTCACATCCATTAATAATCTCAATATTGATCCAAGAATGTAATGCCCTCAGTAGAAACTTTAGATTCATGGTATTTACAACCCAAGGTTACATGCCGTCACATCATACATTTTAACTCTATCCGAGAGAAAAGGAATTAGGAATAAACAACACTGACCTTTATGATCCCGGATCCGATTGGTGTGATGGAAAAGAGGGAGAATGTCAGTCAAGAAGGCAGGTCCCGATCAGCACACCTCAATATCCAGGCGAGTCCACTTCTGCTGAACCAGTGTTAGATTTTATTATTACTAACAATGCATTTGCAAAACACTAATGATGATCGTTTTTATTATTATTATTACGTGGCTAGGGAAATTCTAGAGCACTGCATTTAAGCAAGGAAGATATGAATTTTGAATATTTACGTTTTCATTTCATTTATATATTTTGTTGAGTATAATTTATGATCTTGGCATTAATACTGCACATTACAACGACCCACTGAGAATAGGAAAATAATTACTCTTTTTGATAAGGTAGAGAGATAAGAACTGATATTTCGAAAACTGTAATAACGGAAGAGATTTAAACTAAATCCAATTCGTAAAATAACAATTGAATCGATTATTGTTAAAAGGGCACATGTGCCATTAAACATACGTAGCACATATTCTCCTTTATAAGAATGGCTGATGCAATTAAGAATTGAAATCTAAACAATAACCTATACGAGAGTAGACCCAAAAGAAACCGGATTCGTTCTCTGGTCGGCGGATGCGTTGTAGTACATGCTTTTGCTGCTAGATACCTCTTCTGCATCAGTATACCAACCAGCATTGTCGAGTGAAGACGTGGTGCCACGTTGTTAATTTATTTGTTAAGCGCCTCTCGCTTGTTCTACGATTGTTGTGAGGATTGAAAAGTTCAAACAACGCATGAGGCTATGAAATTCTGTTTGGGAAAACAGTTGTAATGCTTGAAACGGCTTACAAGGAATCTGGGAAAAACAAAACTTTACGAGTGGTTTTCCCGCTTTGAGGTCATTTTAAGACCTACTTCGCTCAGGGCGACCCTCGGCCTCCCGAACTGACGAAAACATGGCCAGAATTCGTAAACTGAATATGGAAGACTGACGCAGAACCACTGACGAACTTGTTGATTTGTTTAGTGCGCCCTGGAGTTCCTGGCAACTGACTTTGAGTAAGGAATTGCAAATGAAAAGAGTTCCATCAAAATTGTGCCTCATCAACACACAAAACCTTGATTGTGAAGTAATTTTTAATCGAAAACAACATGATCCAGCTTTTCCACGCGCAATATTCACTCAACTTTGCACCTAGTGGCTTCGTTTTATTCCCCCAAATAAAAAAAAAACTCAAAGAAAATGTTTTGCAGATGTGGAAGTGGTGAAGAAAAACAGGAGGAAGTCATTAAAATATATCACTTGGCAAGATTTTACGACTGCTTTGAAAATGAAAAACACGTTTAAACCAGTTCTTTTCATCAAGTAGACAGTACTCTGAAAGCGATTCAAGTTGTAATACCCAAAAATAAATACACATTTTTTATTACAAAATTCCGGTTTCTTTTGGGTTCCCCCTCGTAAAAGCAGTCATCGTCTGAGTTGGCGAAACCGTAGCAAGACTTCTACAAATATTACACAATGAAAATTGTAAGATCTTGGTTTAATAATGAGAAGTTATTTCCAACGACGCACGTCAAGATTGGAACCGGAAACCCATTAGCACGACTGAAACATACAGGTTTTAAATTATTCTGCTTGACTACTATTTCATGTAAATATTGTACCAATTATGTGTCTTGAAACTAATTGCAACTCGTTTTTTCTTTAAAAACCTTTTCAGATCAATTGGTGAGAAATCAATCTTATGGTTCTTCAACTCATCAGTCTGAACACAACAAAGTGAAAAGGAATGTCAGTGCAAGAGTAGTTTCAACGCCACAAAGTAAAGGAGTAAATGAAACCATAGGCCTTCCAAAAACTGTAAAGACACCTCAAGTTAACGAATCTGTCTACAAACAACAAGCAATGAGTAATCCTGAGCTCTCCTCAGTTCATGGAAAACGACTGATGCCCCTACCTTTCGAGCAACCCAATAGCTCATCTCTTGATATTCAGAATTTAAATGAAATGATAGATTATACAGCTTTAGATATGCCTTTCAATACATTGAGATATAATAAAAATGGAGTTTATAAGAAATTTGAAATATCGGATGACTTTTCAAATGTACAACTTAAAAATCAGATTGAGTTGTACGAAACTTTAAATAATGCAAACACCTCAAAAATGGAAATAAATAACAACTCTAACTTTGGAGAAATGTCATTTCCTTATAGTTCAACATCCTTTATCGAAAATAAAACTCTATCAGATTTTGAAAATGAAAATTTAGTTCAAGACGCATCTGCAAGGAGTATTAATCAAACTGTAATTGACCGTAAGAAAAAATTAAATGATTTCATCCTATCAGAAAAAGAGCTGGACAAACTTGACAATTATTCAAAATTCTTAAAAGAGTCAAATGCAGAGGAACCAAACAACAGCACAAATATCTTAACAAACAATTCCACACAAAGTCTTGAATTGAGAAAGGAAATCGAACACCAAAATTTGAGTTTTAACAAATCCAGATCTGCAGATCTTTCACTGAGAAAGACAAACGAAACAAAACGATTTGAGAGATCACTCGACATAGTTCAAAATAGATCAGATCAACAAAAACAAACAACAGGACATTCAAATTCTTCGTTTTTGACAAACGTAACGTCCAGTAAAGTCGAACATATATTGGCTGATACTATTAACTCTCAAAATGGAACACATGCACAAACAACAATGGCAACACCAATTGATATGAATCGTCTTAACAATAATTTAAACGATAAGCCAAATGCAAATGCTGTTTCTTTGTTTGTCTCAGCCAAGAGTAATACAAATTTTGAGACTCAGACTACAACATCAGTGAAAGGAGTTGTCGAAAAAACGGAAGTCATAATGAACGCCAACGATCAAAAAAATTTAGTTGAAGAACAAAGCCATCTTTTGATTGGCAATATTAAGAATGTTTCCATTAGCAAAGATGATCCTGAAGAAATGTCTGTTGTAAATCGAGAGAAACCAGGAATATCAAACCATTCTATTCTATTAGAAATACAGTTTAAAAATGATTCAAACTTGTTAAACGAGATAAATGCTAAAGAGTCCAACAATAACACAATCTTAATAGCTAATTCTACGCAGAGCTTTGAACTTGAAAAGGAAATGAAATCCAAACATTTGAGTTTTGAAAAAAATATAGAAAACCCATCAACAGAATCTTCACTGAGTAAGGCAAACGAAACAGAACGACTTGAGAGGCCATTCGACAAAATTCAAAATAGATCAGATCAACAAAAGCAAACCAAAGGACACTCAAATTTTTCATTTTCAGAAAACACAATCTCAAGTAGTATAGAAAGTAAGTTGGCTAATTCTATTGGCTCTGAAAATGGAACAATGCCAACTGATATGCATGGTCATAATGTAAATGTAAAGGATAAGCCTAAAACTAGCACGATTTCTTTTCTGGATTCAGACAAAAGTCACACAAATTCTCAGACTCACATTACATCAGTGAACGGAGTTGTTGAAACGGAAGTCAGAACGAATATCAACGCTCAAAACAAGAATGTAAATGAAGAACTAAACCTTCTTTCGATGAGTAATAATACTAGTGTTTCCACCAGCAAAAATGACAACAGTGATCGAGGAAGTCCTGAGAAATCGTCTTCTATCGAAACGCTTGATTACTTACTCCAACTAATTAAAGAGGGTAATTCTACTCACAGCTCTAAACTCGAAAGTGATAACAAGGCTAATAACGACACATTCGAAGAAAATGAGATAAAGACTAGTGATACCAAGTCTAACAAAACTATACAACAAGGTAAGTAATCCGTATAATCTTTTTCCAGTATTTAGTATTGCTTTCTATTTATTTTCTTGAAATAGATTCGACTTTAATAGATTTGTGATAATTTAATTGAGGAAAATTAACTGTTGTACATAACAAACGAAACATTTCTTTAAACAAATAATAATAATAAACAGAATGGATTGGGGTTTAGGATTCACTGAAATTAAAAGTGAAGCTATGTCAAAGTGCCACAGCAGTACTGTAGTTTCTACTTCGTTTTTTGTCTCATGTTATACTGTTAACTAATAAAATGCTGTTAAAGATCTTGTGTGCTATTTAAATATGAAATTTAGCAGCGTTGAAAAAGCACTGGACACATATATTTTGCCAGAACAAGAGAAGACATCAGTTCTTGTACTTCGCATACAAATGTTATGCCCAATGAATCTTGGTATCAAATTTTCTTTCAATTTTATATACTTCTTGGAACGTGTATTTTGTCGTGTTTTGCTTCCATGTTTACAAATCTTAACCACTGAGTCAGGCCTAAAGAAGTTTGTGCTCTCACGCACAAAACACACTATTACCCAGATAGCTAGGCAACTTGAAAAAAAGGTTGTCAGTCACTTGCTTTCAGCTTGGAAAACTTGATATTGTGTTGAGCATAACGAGCAAGCATGAAAGAAACTTGTTGGCACAATGTAATATCTTCCTGGCTTGGTTGTTATAACTAGCCTAATTCAAGCTTGTAGGAACTAACAGTTCCTTTTTGTTATGCGAGTCAATTTTGTTTCATTGCACTTTCACTGTGGCCGTAGGCTACAACTGTTTTACCGTAGGCTAGTCTTCGCTAACTCCCACCCTTTCACTACAAGTGTCTCTTACGATCTAAGTATAAATGACGTTTGGAAAGCCAGTTATATCGTGTGTGTTTGTAGCATTGTGACTACTGGACCGGATCTGTGTGCCATGAGGCCTCGGATCGACTCCAACCCAGGTCAACTCTTTCCTCTTTTTAAGAAAAATATTTTTTTTTGTTCATCAGAAAGCCAATATGGCATGAACCGGGATCGCACTGAGGATCCGACGCACCAAAGATCAACGGTCTACCACTGAGCCACCGCGAACACCTCTGTGGAGTTGAGTTATTAATATTGCCCTGTTGTGCCCAGTGATGAAACGTGATTTGCAGGGGATTGAGGGTATACAGAGGTGCATGAAAGCGCGCCTGTGGTGCATACGCAATGTGTGCAAGTATCATCGTCTGGATTGTGATTTTGAATTGCAGGGCGAGGATTTCGGAAAAGGAGACAGGTCTCCAATTCGTGGCCGTTTTCTTTTAGAGACGTTCATGAAATGGTGAAGGGTATCAGAGTGCGGTATAGTGTTGCCCACAAGTATACGGCTTCTTCTTCATATGGGATAGGGGTGTTGTGGATTAATAGCTTTGGAATATCAGGTTTTTGTCTTCTACTAAATATCACAGGCTTACTTTTCTCACGTTGATCGTTATATCCTATTCTGTTGTCCACGTTGCGAGATGTCTGAAGTGGCACTCCATATGTCGATATACGCAGAGGTGATAATGATTTTCCGCAAACACCGTAGTGCCGTGAACCAAAGTATCCTGGCCACTTATAACAAGAAAAATATCCACTGTATAGAAGCATTCAACGTTGGGAACAGAACGCTGCATTATTGTATGCAGACCAGAATGGCACGAGGTTCTGCCTGTTTACTGTCTCACCTGATTTTAAATTTCTAGAAAGCTGGCTAGAAGGTGAATATAATAGTCTGAAAATCCTTGACGATGAAGCTTGACAATTATCCTCGAGTGCTGCATTTTGTAAAACGGCTCCTCGACATCGAGGAAGACACCAGTGGTGTGGTGTTTTTCGTTGAATCCATGTCTAAGATGCTCAACAGCTCAGATCAGTTGAGACTTGGTAACCTTCTCTAAATTCAAAGGAGAAGGTTTTTGTCGGAGATGTGGAGCCTTAGACAGGTGTGGACGGAGTTTCCGTAAACTTTACTGAGGTGGGATCGGAGACTGATGCATCTATAACGGGCGGAGTATAAGCGATTCTTTTTGAGTTTGGGTTGCATATGACAGTTTCTAGGAATTGAATTTATTTTAAGGTCTTTGGGCAACTATGGCTCAGGCCGTATGGATGATGATGGGGTGAATTGGTGGAATGAAGAAAATTGGAGGAAACGGGAGCACCCCGAGAAAACTCACGCACACGGTGTTTGTCCACCACAAAGCCCACATGGAATGAGCAGAGATCGTTCCGATAACCCCTAGCACCAGAGGTGAGCACTCTACAAACTGAGCCACTGTGGCCCGCCCGTTTCTAGGAGGGCAAGAGGGAAAAGTAAATGAGCAGAACGTTCTACAGTAGCACACCTACGTTGAAAATACGTGGATTAAACGTTAGTAACGAAACGTTATTTTAACGTTGTGAATGTACCGAAATGTCCGCCTGTTCAATGGTTTATTCGACGTTGAACAATGGTTGAGAAGAAACAAGTTGAAAATGGGTTCAGTTGGCCAAAACAGAGCATGGTTTCTGTCTATTGGTATACATATTTTGTCCGTTGCTTCCCTCATGATATACACTGTTAATTTTCCAACAGCTTCTGTGGGGTTCGAACCAGGAACGTTCCCCACTCGTCTTGGTAGCTCGTCGCCTTATCCCCTCATCCAGAGATCCACTACCTTTTTACGGTATTAGTCACAGGCAGTCTAGAACGCAGTGCCACAAATCCAGATGCGTCACTTCACCATCATGTGAAAATAAAAATAAAGAATACTTTCCTTCTTTGTTATGTGCATTATTCCTTGTCTAACATTTTGACCATCGCTGCACTATTAAATTTGTATGTCTCAATAAGTGTAAAATGTCGCCTTAGAAAAACGCATATAGAGCGAAATCTATGTCATAGTTGAAAACATTTCACATTAACTCTCTGTTAATTAAATTAAACGTTCGTTAAAATATAGTTTAAAATTCAATTTGTTTTCAACATACAACTGAGAACATAAGAAACGAAGTTAATTTTAATCTACTCGCTTTTAAGCACAATTTTTATGCAATTAGCTTGGGAAAATAATATAGGGTAAAGTTCAATATAATAGTTAAAAACGTCATATTAACGTCCTATCAACGAAATAAAATTTTTGGTTGGAATATATATTGAAATTCAACGTGATTTCAACATGCAAAAGAGGACGCAAGATTAGATTTTAATTACAAATGTTATTCCATTAAATTAGAAATAATTCCATGACACGAAATCTATGCCATAGTTAAAAATAACAGTTGAATCTACGTTGAACTAACATCTTTTCAACAATATCAAGTCTTTGTTAAAAAATTATTTAAAATTAAACGTTTTTTATTCAACCGATAACAGTTAATGAACGAAATAAACCAAAAATCAACGTTCAAAACACGTTTCTGTGCTACTGGGGTTAAAGAAGGGTATTAGGTATTTTCCGAAGTCCTGTGGTGTATGACGGGAGACGTTGGTGGAGATTTTCTCTGACCTTGAGGCTATATTGCATGGTGTACTTGTTAGGATACATTACACCTCTTCCAGCGTGGCGAGTAGTGGTGGATTATTCCGACGAAAGACGAGGATCGTGTGCAGCTTTGCTTCTACAACCTTGATGTTCTTGGGCCTGACCTGAAACACTCCGGAGATGATAATCTGTCACCAGCGCAATTTCTTGCTCAATTAATGACCCACTAACCAAGAAAGCGTCATACAAATTTTTACGTCCCGCATTCAAAACGTCGAGGAGATATAAGCAAAAACAAATAAAAATTTGTTTGAATTTGAAGACACATTTCATGCCGAATCAAGGCTTTTCAATCCAACCATCTCCGAGTTGCATGAAATTCGCGAAATTGGATATGTTAATGGAACTTAGTTACCATGACAATTGTTAAATCCCCAATATCGTTTAATTTATAAATAAGTCAAGGTCAAATTGGACCGAAATTAACTTATTCAAGCCGCTTAGCTCTGCTTTTACTTAGCCTAAAGAGCTCTATTACATTGTAATTGAAAGAGACTGCAACAATCTTTCCAATGATACATAACAAGCCTATTTTCAGGCAAAAATATATTGATGGTCCTGTTACCTTAACCCATTAACTGCCAAATTATTTTCTGAATATTTTTTACTTTATTTCTATTCAACTACAACTGATTAGTAAGAAGAGACATGAATTTTCAATCACAGCACACAAAATGTTGAATAAGTTCAAAATTTTGGCTGATCCCCAAATGGGGATCACGGCACATACCATCTACTTTTGATGCCATTGCTGAAAGCATTCAACATGTAGTCCAACATAGCATCGACTGCATTGTTTGCGCACATTCTTCTTACAAACTCCACATTTCCTTTGTTTTCCCATATCGGTGCGTTTGATGTAGATCCGGATGTTCTGATGTCAACTGGAACACGAGTGAGTGATGACGTGGGAAAAGATGTCCTCCCAGCCTTTTTCGGATCGGATAACGGTGACGACAGAGCCAGATACGCTCTAGCAACCTCTCTTCTGTAAGTCAAAAAAGAAATTGTACCATTTGCAAGACAATACAGTACGTGGGCGTTAACTAGTGCAACGTCAATGGCGTTGGTAATCAAGGGAAAATACCACTTTTTCCCTCTTATTTTTACTCTATACTTTTGGACGTTCCAGTCCATCTTGTCCACTCCACCCATATACTTGTTATACTCTGCGATAAGTTTGGGTTGGGGGACTCGAACATCTTTCTTTTCAGCCTTACTCCATCGCTTCACAAGCGAAATAGGTTCGATTGTATCATGGTTGTATAGAAGTTTCACACAGCTGCTGTCATTCCAGATGACAGCGAAAATTTCATTCTGCGAATCAAATCTGTAATCATACGTTCCTCGTTCTGTTTTCTTCATCTCCTTGTCTGTAGGAATAGGACATTTGTTCATTCTGTTGCATCGAACAGTTCCTGTTGCTCTGATATCGATATCCTGCAAATGTTTCATCAGGGAGAATTGCGTGAAAAAAAAATTCAAAATAAAGTTTGTGAGCGTTTGCTGTCTCTAAACTGGAAATCATTTTCAGGACAACAAAAGACCCAAGTCCATCACATTTCCCTCAGCCTTGATGTCTCTCGACTTGCCCTCATACGCCTGCATCTGATAACAATAACCTGTTTCTGAGAAGCACATCGCCCACTGTTTGAAACCAAACCTAACTGGCTTACCACGAATAAACTGCTTGAAATAGTGGTGTCCGAAATATCGAACTATTTGCTCATCAACACTCAAATTTTCAGAGAACACACCAAATTGCAGGAAGTTTTCATTGAGTTTGTCAATCAATGCCCGAATCTTGAAGAGTTTATCCCGTTCTTCTGCAGGAATTCTTTGGAGCTCCGAGTTGTCGTTGAGATGGAGATACCGCTTGATTTCAAGATACCTGTTTCGACTCATGCATTTTCTCACGCATTGGAGATCCATGTCTTCATCCTCACACCAAAATGGTTGTTCTTGAGGAACAGAATGATACCCAGTAAAAAGAAGAATGCCAATAAATTTCTTGATACAGTCATTTGAAAGTTGAAAGTGATGGACGTTTTTCTGTGCAGCATACATCACAGACTGACGCACAATATATGAAATAATTGTGTCATCAAACATCTTCTCAAAACATTCTACTGCGCTTTTCCCTTTGAGTTCACTAATGAGATTATTTCTCCTTGTCTCCACAGCATCAGAAGTTGAATAAACTTTCGAGTAACTAGGTTTTTGTTTCTTCCAGTTAGAAGTAATTATTGCTTTCTTTTTGGCAGGAGGTGTGGCTAAATCCTCTTTATCTGTACTTGATGTTGCCAAAGGTAGCTTCACTAAATCACATTCATTCTTCCCTGCTGCTCGATGAATTTCAACAAGTCCGGGAACATCTGCAGGTTTTTCATCAGCCATAATGTCATCATCGAAGTCTTCATTATCCGACATTTCATCTACCAGTTCTGGAGTAAGTTCCACTATGTCAATATGGCCATTGACGTCATCATCATCGTCGGAATCCCAAAACTCATCAGTATTTATTATATCAGTGATTTCTTTCAAAGAATAAAACTTACTTTGTGCCATTTCCAGTAAACGCCAATAACAAAATATGTCCTTTATTTTTACACGATATCAGACGTGAGCCCCAAATGGGGATCGAGTTATTTGGGACCGTTGTCCGTACCCAAATTACATTCAGATGCAAAAGGTGATACTAAAACATTCAGTATTTATCATCTTCCAAGGTGAACATACACTGACTAAAACTATCCTTAATAAATACAATCTTTTCCGCCTTTACAAAACACGTTTCAGTGTTGGAACGAAAAAGTGCGCCTCTGCCAATCAAAGTAGCTTGTTTGCACAACACGTAACATGCACGTGATTTTTTTCGTTTCCTTTACACAGGAGACATCTAGCTGAAACACGAGAATATAAAGTTTCCCTATGTTACTGACAGATGGCGCCACTAGACAGGTTGAAGTATGTTATCCCTATTTGGGGATCACGGCAGTTAATGGGTTAACCTTTGAAGTTTTGAACTTGAATAGCTTAAAACATGTTCCCTTCCGAAAATTACAGATAGAATATGTTTAGTAGTCAATACTATGCTATAAAATATAAGAAAAATCAATGTGGATGTGTAAAAGACAGGGTCGTAGCCAATGTGGGGCCTGGACGGGCGCCGCCAGTCCTGGAAGAACTTTTGCCCGTACTAGAATGATCATTCATAATGCTGACATGTAACATTTCCCTCAGCAAGCATAGATTCACAATTTGGATTAATAATAATTCTGGGATTTAATAAAGACATAAAATTTGCATTCCAGTCGACACATTCCCTAGTAAGCAAATGTAAAAATAGGCAACTACTTTTTGTTTTATATTTATTATCATGACAATTAGTGTATGAATTTACAAGCATAATTCAAAGGAAACTTTGTTTTAAAGTGATGCTAACTATCGTTTCAACCCAGTGTCGCGAACTACGTAAATTATGCGATATACCTGGTAGTGTTTTGATCTGGGCGTAGATCAATTGTAGAATGCTCATCCTTTGATATTCATTGATTAACACTACTGTTGGATGACATTGCATTTTGCTCTAGCCTAGCCGGCACTATTTTCATTGTTCATTTAGTTTCTTGTTTTCCTGTGAGATAAAGAATGGAAACAGTGTTTGGTTTAGAGACCAGGTAGATGTGTCGTTTGTAAGATTCACCTGGGAGAATGTGAATGGGTAAGTGTGAAAGGTGAAGTGGTCTGTACCAGCAAGGATATGCGTTTATTTATGAGTAAGGATACGCGACTGAGCACGAAGTAGTTGTGAACAATGTAAATTGTCGAATGTAACCAACATAGACACGGTGCATTACACAATCCACAGTAGAACTACGCTCCCAACAACAAGTAGGAATAACAAAGATTGTGATTTGGAAACAAAGGTCGAGCCAATAAAACAATCAGTACTGAAAGAATTTCTTAAACCAATAAGAGTTGTTTCCGTGCTGTTTCGTATAAACAGTTTAAATGTCTGGATTACTCTATCCCAATAATGTCTTGTTATGCCTATATGAACTTCAACCCTTTTGGTTCAAAGAAGCAGCATTAACAGAAAATGGTTGCCGAAACTGGAACAATACTCTAGATTTTAGTTGTGGGGTTCCAAGACCGGAGAAAACGGTATTCCATATTCAAGCCATCTGCCTGTTTATCTATCTCAACTATTATTAATATACTGGAAAATCGAATACCTGTGAAATTCTGCCATTTTGCACAAAACTTTCACAGAAGGCTTCGACATGTTGGAGGATTCCTATAGTAAGGATTTTTTTTAGTCAAACGCAATGTTACGAATAGTACAGACGCTTCAGATCGGGTCGAACCTTTACCGGGAACGACGTGAAATCCGGACTGCTGTTCACATTTACCAACATCGATCACGTAAAAAGGATGCGATAAGTCTGTTGTGAGTGAGTCAGTCTTATATATAGAAAGAGTCATTTGCATACCGAATGTAAATTAATTTGTGTGTTTATTTAATATTTTAATCTACTTTTGTGTGAATATTTAAATATTGTTTAATGCCAATTTTCTCCTATTTTTCATCCTTTTCTGCCGGCAGCTTTCTCTTTCTCTTGACTCTTTTCTCTCTTTTAGGATTAAGGATTTTTGAATTTATTAATCAAGTATATTTAATATTTGTAATGCTTATCATATGGTTTTCGGAATTGGCTAAGTGTATTTTCGTAGCTCTGAAGGGAGATGAGAGGTGTTTGAAGTTGTGTTGGATAGGTCACCATAGGACATTGACCCTGTGCAACTGTAAAAGCTACAGGAATATTCTTTGCCTGTCTTGCAAAACAAAATGTGGCCAGAAAACCAGCCACTCTTTCTGTACAGTTTGTTTTCTGTCTTGATTTGAGCAAAACTACTATTAGTGCTTTCTACATTCTGCACCGTATTCGTGGTTGCATTTTAAGATTAGTTTTCTACTTTACCTTCGGAAATTGGAGGAAAATATACGTAAGAAACTGTAAAGTTGCAGAAGCGTTTTTTTTTTTCTAATTTGAAAAAATATTTTTCTGGGCTTCGTTTTCTCTTAAAATGTATTTCCCAGAGCAAAATTGAAAAGTCCTATGATACGAATATTTACGTGTTTTTAAACTACTTTGTTTCTCATTCTCTGCATGTGTTTAAAATGAATCCCTCGCAAGAAGCATATTCCAGGATTATTGCATTTTATTTCCTAATATTCCGGGAGTATTCTTGGGAAGTCAGAAATATACCGGGACTTTTCCCAGAATTAGAATGCTTGGTATCACGAAAAAAATTTCAGGGAATATTTCTAATATATTCCCATAGAATAAAAATAACCTTGAACATTAGAGAAAGGCGCACGTTGCAGGTGAACATTAGAGGAAGTTAAAATGTAATTGGAAAGTTAACAATAATCCTGAAATCTTCCCAAGGCGGACATTGACATATAAAATGTATACTCCATGTATTGAAATTATCCTGGCATGTAGTAGAAATATACCTCCCATTCTATTGTGATCGCCTCTCATTGTCAATCATTATTAATTTTGCATTTATTCTTAAATTTTCATTTTTGTAATGCTAGTTTCTACATAAAATAATTGAACGCTACACACAGATAAAGGCCACGACGGATGGATGGGATGTATCCTTGGCCGAAGGAGGGGAAAAAAGGACACAAGGAAAGGAGAAGACGTTATATGAACAGTCCTTAAGATGGTCGACCTTCCGGTAGGAAAGGAAATAGAAGATGAAGAGTGGATTTGAGATGCACCCAAGCTGATGTCTTGTCACCACTACTGTTTACCTTGCTTCAGAATACGCGACTTTAAAAATAAAAGAGGACAAAAAGGGACTAACGTTGAATGGCTTGAATCAACTGTCCGTGTACGCGGATGATGTAGATTTAATAGGGGAAGATGTAGAGGCACTACAAAGTAACACCGATGTCTTTGTAGAAACCTGCGATGATATAGGTCTACAGGTAAACATAGATAAAACAAAATACATGATAAGCTGAAACACAGGGAATGAAGGAATGCGGGGCGCTCCCAAAAGGAAGGTTTGCTCCATTTATTGTAACCTACTCTTGGTTATACACCTTCAAAGAAAATTTCGTTTCTCTAAATTCAATGATTTGGAAATTGTTTTTTTTGGGCGGCCATTTTGGATCCAAGTTGACGACTTTTTGAAAGTTTTCTTCTATTGTCGTGACCTACTTGTGATGGTACAACTTCAAGTAAAATTTCATTTATCCAGCTCAAACGGTGTGCAAAATGGGATTTTGGGCGGTCATTTTGGATCCAAGATGGCGACTTACGACAAATGTTGTAATATTTCCCTAAATTATTCGTTATAATGGATCTTTATGCCAAATTTCGTATCTTTAGCTCAAACGGTGTGGAAAATGTTTTTGAGGTCCGCCATTTTGGATCCAAGATGGCATCTTTATTTTAGTAACATACAAATGATAATGTGTAGTGTTACCAAATTTGATATTTCTAGCTGCAGCCGTTTAGGCTGTGTATTCTATACAACAATGGGTTCGGCGGCCATTTTGAATCCAAGATGGCGACTTTTTCAACATTTCGTAATATTTTCTTGAACTACTAGTGACAATACACCTTTATGTCAAATTTCGTATCTTTAGCTCAAACGATATGGAAAATAGATTTCTTACTTCCGCCATTTTGGATCCAAGATGGCGTCTTTGAACTCATTAGGTAACATTTTCGTAATCAAAAAGTGATGTTGTACCTTTATGCCATATTTGATTTCAATAGCCCCAACGGTTTTAGGCTGTGTATTCTATACAACAATGGGTTTGGCGGCCATTTTGGATCCAAGATGGCGACCGATTTTGCTCATTAACGAACTTAACCGAGCTATTAAGCCTAGAAACAACATATAAAAATGTGGTTCAAATATCTTCAAAACTATGGCCGCTAGCGTTTTAATATTTATATATATATATATATATATATATATATATATATATATATATACTTTCATATCATATCGATCTCAATAGGTATATTTTTCTTCGAAATCTACCTAAAAAACGTATAGACAATCGTGTGTACACGAAAGCTTCGTTTCGACGCTATAGGTCGCCGAAAGCGTGGCAAAATGAAGTTATGAGCTTGATAATTCCAATACCATTAAAATAAGAACTGAGTCGTCAAAAAGAACGGAGGTACTCTTAAAGGTTTGAAATCTGCTTTATTGCAAAATACAAAATTGTGCAATGGGGGGCCTAAGGAATTCCCGAAAGAAAAAATTAAATTCTCAGAAAATCTCTGAGGTAGAGATGGATCGGAATAAACGAAAGGGACTACTTTCCACCGGTAACAATAATTTGTTTGCGCCCGGTCGATATCTCAAGCTAGGGGTGTTCGGTATTGAGATTTTATACCGACCTTCGGTATGTTTCGGATACCGGCAATACTGAAGTACCGAAAATACTGAAATACCGAACGATATCAATATACCGAAAAACCTGATATTGTGAGCGATATGGAAGCACTCATGGACGTAAAGGGGGTTGGCGTGGACCCCCACCCCGAAATTCCAGTTAATATGCAAAAATAGTATTATTCACAGGAACCTAGTGTTAGGTAAACATTGAAATTAATACATAAAAATTGACAACCACCCGGTCGGCAGCAAATGGGTGCAAATGTCTAACTTTTACCCTTGCCAGTGTAATAATATAGTGTATGCTTAATTACGAGAGATAAGCAGTGAAATGTTGACGATCTCAAATAAGGAAAAAGGATTGACACAAGAAAGAAAAAGTTGATTATTCATATTACAGAATAGTATACTGATGATAAACATTAAAGCATTTACATTAATGCACAGACTCATTTCGAAATCAAGAAAGAGCACGCATCTTGCTAAATTATTCTGCTGTAATAAGGTACTTTGAATTTAATTTTTGAGGCTTTTAGGCAACTCAGGCTCAGACCAGATCGATGATGATAGAATGATCAGTGGAATGAAGAAAGTGGGAGGAAACGGGAGAACCCCGAGAAAACCCACGCACGAGGTGTATGCTCACCACAAAGCCCACATTGCACGAGGAGGGTTTGGGCCGACGAACCCAAGCGCCAGAAGTGAGCGCTCTAACCTATGAAACACCGCAGTCCGCTCTAATCAGGTAGTGCTTTGTCCTTTCCTGATAATGAAAACACAGTTGCTGTAGCTTCGCCGACTTCACGTCGAGTCAATTAACAAAGTCAATAACGCAACAGTAGTTTTGAGGATGGGATAAAAGCCAGCAGCAAAATGCATTTCAGCAACATTTTGATGTAATTCGAAAACTGTTGAGTCGTGTAACGATTTTTTTGGAGGGGACAACCTGTATAAGTCAGGATGCAAAAAGAAACTGGATAAAAAAAATGCGTTACATAGTTAATTTTATTTTCAGATCATGTTTCGTTGGCTAGGGCTCTGGAAAGATTTCGTAGTGTATTACTTTTTCATGTTTAAGAAACTGTTTGAACAGGGTTTAAAAGAAGCTCCAGGTACAGGTACTGAACTTTTGCAAGGGTCAAGTTTATTTTTAAAAACAAGGACATAATGGACTATTGTGCGTGAGACCCGGATGGAGTTGACAAGCGAAGCGATGGACTTCTCAAGAAGGAGTTTTATTTTTAGATGTTTTGTGAATAAAACAAAGGAAAAGGTTCCTCATGGATACCAGTTCAAGAGAATTTTTGCGGAAGCCGGGAAGAAAAAGAGGTTGTGCGTTGGACGTAGGGGATGGTGGTGGTGTGAAACTGATGCTCCAGGAATATAGCGTTGGGAGGCTGAAAAAGTCGAGTGAACATTCTTCGGCCGATCGGAGGGTCGGGGGACTGAGTAAAAGAATGGCTGCCTAAATAATTTTATTTGGGTAGAGAAATGATAATAGTTCATTTAATTAGCTAGTATGATTTGATAACTTGTACGGGATACATAAAATCGATGCGTGGGTGGGACACAGCAATGCCCTCAGAAATAAGCTTATAATAGAGTGCCAAATGAAGCGAAAGCTCAAGTTCTTTTAGAACAGGGAGCTATGGATTGGGCACACAAATGAAGAAGAAATGACAGTCACTTACTTTTTTTTCTTTTTGAAAACGGAGAATTCGTTTGGAAGCGAAAGTTTGCCGGCCGGTCAGATAGTGAGTGCTCTATTTCAGAGTGCGGATCTGCACTGAGACGTCTGTTGGGACAAACTGCTTTCGATTGTGAAGGATTTGAATTAAGCTGGTGTTGTGTATGCTTCAGCAGAAATCCAGTCGTGTGCACTTTAGAAAGATATTTAAATGATGAATGTAGCCTGTGCACAAACAGAGAGATAAGTGGTTAAAGTGCTCGAGGGAGAATCTCCGGTGGTGAAGTTTTAAATGAATTCCGATTGGAGGAAAGAATATTTATTCTTCCCCATCCCTAAGAGAAAATGTGAAGTATTGAAGAGAAAGGGTATAGTGGTGACCTTGTCTTTTAGATAGGGTACCTTTTCAGTGGAGCAGTCGTGTGAAATAAATCCCGGAACGTGAATGGACAAAATGTAGCAGCGCAATCTCGGGAATGATTCATAGCGTAAGCAGAAATGAACTGTTTTGTGTGACATAGAACTGTGGGAAAATGTGGTTCCAGTACAAATACATTTCCAAAAGCCTACTGTGTTTTGTGAGTGTATCTGAAAATATATGTACTGTTTAATCTCGTTATTAATCGTAATTTTCTATTATTAATGTACTTATATATCTAATACAACTTCAGTGATACTTCTCTGCAGCCGATAAAACAGACTAGTTAGAGTCACCGTATAACCTAATTACTTATTATTATAATCATTATATATATGTTCTATTATCTTTGATCGCTAATGCGATCTGGCGCCCGTGAAATTAATCTAAGCAAGCGTCGCGTGTGCTATAATCGGAGCGAACCGTGGTCATCCTGACCTCTGTTGGGTTCCTATAGTCCGGTGCATTCGAAAGTAAGTTAAAAAGAAATATGAGTTACCAAATGTTGTCGCTGAGACTATCCTTCTCTGTGGAGCAACGAGAGGTAGTAATAGTAAAGAGTAACACAGTAGGAATGGCGAGATCCGCTCCCTTCCGGATATCCGAAGCTCGGATCTTCGGAGTTTCAGATATCCGGTCCAATGGATTCGTCCGATTTCAGTCGCAGATTCAAAGACACAGAATTCGGATTTTGTTATTATGATGCGTCAGGATGGTCGATCGCTGAAATCGAACCCACAACCTCCCGAAACCTACGTCAGCGCTCTACTACTGAGCTACGGTTGCTCGGCGAGAGAGAGAGAGAGAAGAGGGAAAGAGGAGAGACAAAGAGGTCGGGATGAGGTAGGTAGAGCATGGGGAAGGTAGGTAGAGTCAGGGCCTTTCATATTTTAAAATAAATAAAGCCATGTTTCTGAAACTCGAAAAAAAATTTTTTTTATAGAGATAGTTGTGTGGTTGATTGTTATTGTTTTTTTGTCCAAAGTTAGTTGATAGGAACATTTTTAACGTCCTTTATTTTTTTTTCTAAAATGCATACTTTATTTCTCAAAAGCAAATTACGTAATCTGGAAAAGGAGTTTCCTATTTTTTTATCTCACTGCATGCTTAAAAGGGAATGGAAGAAGACATGTTTTTGCTCTTTCCTTTTAACAACGCAATGTTTATTGCATACTGACTGATAACCACATCACAGAGCAAAGGGTCGTCACGATTGGTGATGTGGGTGGGTGGGGTCTGACGAGACAAGCAGGTGCTGTCGATTATTTGTTTTCCTTTTGTCACTCCAATATATGTATTAGTAACAGACTATTCTATGACTGGTTTCAATGGCTTTCATGGGCGGATTTAGGGTAGATACCCTGGGGGGGCACAAGAAAGACTCTGGGGGGCAATTATTATGAAAGCTATCGTTTAGAATGAAACATTTATAGTCATTCTGATATGACTGGGGGGCAATGTCCCCCATGACCTCCCATAAATCCGCCCATGATGGCTTATTCCTTTCTATGCTTCTGTTTTGCCTATCTCCTCTCACAATTCTCCAAAATGAAGAGTAAAAGAAACCAAAATTAGACTTATCGTTTGGTAGCCGAAAAAATCCACCAGAATACGTACGAATTAGGAAAGCCCATGATGATGTGTCTATGTCCCAGATATCCGAAACTCGGATCCGAATATTCGCGGTTCCGGATATCCGATATCTGGATCCGTTTGGTTATCCCTGCTGTTCAATCAACACTAGAATGATTGTGATTATAGCACAGTATGTCAAGTTTTGGAGCGGTCTATGTTTGTGACCCGATTTAGGTCTCGTCACCTGGAAGACAAAGTATGACATTTTATTATTTCCTTGCGTTTGAGGGGTGACCGAGACCGGAGGTGTTACTCCTCAGAGCACGAAAAATACGAAACGAGCTCATTAAGTTCTCAGACCGGGTCAAGTTTTAGAGACCTATGTCCGGGTCACCAAAACTGACCTGGTTTCAGAAGTTAGGCTGTTAGTATTAATTTTTTCAGAATTTTAGAAGAATTCAGTATTTCAATATTCCGCTATTGTTAAGTATATTGATACAGTTATTTCGGTATTATCTGTATTTCGGTATATCGATATTTCGGTGTGGGTGATACTGAATTTTCGGTATTCCCAAATACATACCGATTTCAATATATCGATATTTTTGACAGCCCTATCTCAAGCAGGTATCCTTTCTGGAGCAATTTTTTTTAATGATTCGTGATTGCATAATAAAAGAAGTAAAAATTGCATTAAAGAAGGTTTGGTGTATTTATCAGTAACTTCATTGTCCTGTTAGATGGAGGTGATTACGTCTATCACTTGTACTGATACGGAAAGAAGTCTCATTCATACTTATTTCGACCCACTATTTTCTCGGGAGAACGTATGGAAATATCCTATTTTCTTTGGGAATTGCGCATCCGTTGCACAATTTTGGAATATGTGTTTTTGGATAAAGCAGATTTGAAGTCTCTGAGGGTATCATACCGGCTCAGTTCTACTGTTAATGGTATTAGAAATAAGGTTATGGTTTATTTTCCAACGCTTGCGGCGGCCTGTAGCGCCGAAACGAAGCATTTGTGAACCCTCGATGGTGTATGGTCTTTTCTAATTTCTAATTTTCATTTTTCTTCTAAATGATAGGATTAAGAGGATTACCTCTCAATTGGTTGAATAGTTATATATCAAATAGATCTCAGTATGTGTCAGGAAATAGTAAATAAAGTGGTGAATTAAAAATGCAATACGGTGTGTCCCAAGGATCAATCTTAGGACCTTTGTTATTCATAATATATGTAAATGATGTATACTTGTTGAATTTGAAAGGGGAAATAGCACTATTTGCAAATGATAGTGCAATATTTTACAAAGCAGATTCAATAGATCAATTGAAAACATATATTGAAGAAAATATGTCTAATTTATAATTGGTTGTGCACAAACTGTCTGTCATTAAACCTAGAGAAGTCTGTCTTTGTAAACTTTCACAAACCTTTGTCAAAGGTAGAACTACCAAATAAAATCGGTACAAAACACTTAGTAGTGGAAAGAGTGGAATGTATAACATATTTAGGATTAAAAATTGATAAACATCTTTCTTGGGAATCGCATATTACGTTTTTTTAAAAAAAGGTAGCTCCTATTGTTGGAATAATGCACCGTTTCAAGAACATTTTATCGTTGAATGTTAAAAAAAATGGTTTATAACGCTTTTATACAAAGTCATCTGATATACTTATGTACAATCTGGGGTCACACAAACAAAACAAGATCACATAAACTTGTATTATTACAAAAAAAAAGCTATTAGAATAATATATGGTTATCAGTAGTATCATCCCAGTAAGAGTTTGTTTTATGAAACAAATATTTTCCCGCTGGAAGTATTGCTTAAAATTCATTCATGTATCTACGTTCATAAAGCACTGGGTGGAAATATGCACAGCAATTTACTGTTAATAGAAAGGAATTAAGTGTTTGGATATAGAACCAGACAAATAGAGCAAATCAGCATTGATAACATTAAAACTCCTACTTATGGTACAAATCGTGTTAAATATAATTTATGTCAAAATTGTAAAATCTATTCCCAAATTTAAAAATGAAGTAAAAAAAAAAACTTTTGGAAACTTTTTACAGATACATAAATTCTTTTGTTAAAATATTACTGACAACTTTTATAGATACAGAAAAAGCCTTATTAACTTCTTTCCAAATTATTGCTTTGCAATTACTTTTAGAACAGTGTTACCATCTAGAGTATGCCCCTTATTGTAAGCCTATATGCTCGTTGGGGCCCATCATGTATTTTATTACTAATTTTGTTATGGTGGCCTGTACTTTTATCAATTCTCTTTTATCTAATAATGTCAGGAATGTCGTCAGGTGGTTTCGTTAGTGTTATTTTGCAACACACTGTATACTAGATTACTAGTTCGTAAGAAAATATAAAGTGGACCAGGGTATTTCGTCAGTCACACCTGTAAATATCGGGATAGTAGCCTGAACTTAGGCTCTGACCAACTTCTTCCTGCATCCTTTCCTCTACCCTATACCAGCCTGAGCATTAGATGCCAAACGCTAAAGGCCATTCATAAAATACAAATTCTTAATACGTGCCACAAGTGCCTTCTCTCGACAGGCAAATGACGATTTTTTCTTATCTCGTGATCCCATTATCGTCCCAGGTTATAAATTTCCTGGTAGCTGTAAGGAAGTATGACCAACATATAAGAATTAAAAAAAAATAAAAAAAAATGAGATGGACGATTTTGAGAAAATCAAGTTTGAAAATTTGGGGAAACAAGATTTTGTGCAGTTGCGATGGCTATCAAGTAACATATCAAACGAAAGCTTATTACAAAAGTTTTAAGATGAGCCCTCTCAGAGCTCTTTAGCACTAACCATTGATGAGTAATAAGAAATTTGGTAAATTAAAAACGCTCAAAATTTGACTGTTTTTGTGGTTTTTAAACGTCAATAGAAGAAAAACCATTGCGTCAAAAAATCTGAAAAGAAAAGTAATTTTTTGGCGTACTCCACGGATACAAGTAATAAACCAAAACTCACAAAAGTCTGAGATGGACTTGGAGATTAAGATAGTAAACAGGGAAGAAGTCGTCATCACCTACGACGTCATACTGACAGGCTCTGACGCTACCCACTGTAAATACAACGACGAAACCAAAATTTCCAAACTCGGCTACGTAGTCGAATGATAAAGACGTTCGCTTCTTGAGTAAAAGGTCCAGGGCTGGGTTGCAAGAAAAATACTTAAGTGTAAAATCTGTCGTAAGCAGACCATCGAACTCAACATAATACTGGAGTGACTACTTAAATTAAAAAACAGGCCGCACAGCGATAAGAAGCGTACAAAACTGAGTTAGAACTGAAAATTTGGTCCACATTGGATTAGACTGGAAGCGAGCAAACAAGTTTAAACGTTTGCTCTGTCGTCTATCTTTAACACTAAGTAGTCACTCCAGTATTATGTAGAGCTCGATGGTCTGACTTAAGTCAGATTTTACACTTAAGTATTTTCTTGCAACCCAGCCCTGGTTTCAAACCCCCTCGGGTTAACACTTTTTATTTAAAAAAAAAAAAAATTATATGCTTATATTAATTATTAATAATTACTTTTTTGCATTTATTGTACATTATCTTAAATTAGTGATCATGGGAAAGTGGAGGTTAGGTAATGTTAGGTGCGGCCATGTATCTTTAAATTTTCCCCTCTATTAAATTCCCAGCGCGTGACGCTCGTCAACTTCTGTTGTATTTACTATTATAATCGCCATGTCTGAGATGGTGAGGCAGAGAAAGTGTGTTGAATTGACGTGGAAAAAACCCTAAATAGATTCTTCAAGTTCACCGTGAATGAATGATATAGCCGGCTCAGAAAGAAAGAATTCAATATTGTAATTTTCCGTTTCTTTCCTACTGATCTGTTTTAAGCAAGTTGGCATAATAAAAATTCAATTCTTACTAGCCAGGCAAATAATATTCTTAACAAGCGGGAAGTTACTCTGCATCGTTCCGAAAATCCATGTAAATATTGGGCTGGTGACAGGTCAAATTCACTACTTTTTTTCGTTTCCGAGGCTACATTTTGCATCGGTCATCTGGTAACCCTGAGAGTGTGTACAGTCAGACAGTGAAGGCTGTGCTTACATCATACGTACAACGTAAGAAGGGAAAATGCAGAGGAAGTGTGAAATACTAATTGCCATGGTAGTACAAAGTATATGATTGGTACATTTGATGCCTACTTTTCAATAGAAGTATATTTTGTAATGTAAAAGAAGATTGCCCGTTTCGATAATGTTCAACTTAAAGATGCAACGTCCATTTGTACTGATTTACTTCATGTGGAGTCAAGTGTTTTCAATGCCACCTCCTACTGGGAATAATGGCAATGACAGTATTTATAATCAAATAAGGGACGTGGAATCTAAGTGTTCATTTCCTCCAGGTGATTTGTCTCTGCTTGAATCATCTTGTGATAGGAACTTACCAAGAAGGGAACATGATGGTAGCTACTCTTTGTACACAAAGCAGTATGATTACATGGGATTTTTATGCTATGGAGTGTTTGGTATTAGTAGTAATGTTTGTCAAACGTTTGAAAATGCAGGCGAAACAGTTACAAGTGTACTTCCCAAAACAAGTGCTGACTTGCATAAGTTTACATTAGATGTGATTGGACACGATGGTGCTTTGACACCTGGCGATAGATTTTGCAAGAAAGCTAACGAATCGAAATGGTTCACCTATAAGGACCAAAGTAATACAGGCACTGTAGCCCTACTCGAGATAGTAAGAGGTTACTTACAGGATCCTGAGCTATGTAAAGCCAAATGTGCAGAAGGGGAAATAAACCCTTTGTGTGAGATTATTTTTTGGGGAAACCAGTTTCTGCAGCAACGTTCACTTGAAAGTCAACAACCTCAACTTTCTTCATTGGGCCAAGATATCCCCTTCAGTTCTAATGACGAAAGACCAGGTTCGTTTTTTTTTATAGTTATTATTTAAAATCATAGGAATAGGGTTGAGTAGGCCTATACATGGAGGATTGTCTCTTAGTAATCCTCTTTCATGTTTTCTTTCTGGAAAGGTTTAGAGAACTGGTGTACCCTATGCATTACTGACTTTCGGCTAGTTTTTATTATAAGTTCTAACTCAAAGTTACTACTTAAGTAAATTCTGTTTATTCCCATCGACGCCCTTGTGCATAAAAAAATAAAAAGATGTTAATGCAACAGCATAGGGTGGACTAGTTATCTACAACCTTGAGCGCAGGCTTTTAATATGAGACGAGTTAGTACACTTAATTTTAGTAGAAAGTATCATGTGTATGAGGTATTAATTTCGCTAGTAACCTATAGATTTGCATTTAGCGAAAGGTCTGTAACATTCAGTGCTCCCCTTTGTACATAGCTTTACATTAGCTACTTCTACCATAGAGCACTGGAAACGAGTTAAGTTTTACTTCAGTTACACCAAACGCGGAGGAATACTAATGGCGAATGAACTTCATCGTTGAATGCACGTGGACTATACACTAAAAAAACAGACACTTTATACACTGTGCAGCCAGCACATTGCACCATTTGCACAACTTTCCCACTAGTGACAACGTAACTGATATTTTACATCAATCGTGGGTTCAACCAACGGGCGACCATCCTGACTTCGGTTTTTCCTCAGTCATACTAGGCAAATGGCGGGATAGTACCTTCAACATTTTACACATTTCCGAATCCTTTCCTATCCCCTATCCCAGCCTGAGCTTTAGATGCCTAAAGGCCATAAATAAGATTCATTCATTCAAAACTTCTTCGTTGAATGCGTCATCGAAGGAGGGGGAGAATGCTATTCAGTTACTCATTGAATTAAATTTTATTTAAAATCTTTCGACAACTCTGGCTCAGTTCGTCGGCGATTTATGCGTTAATTTTTTTGTCTACGCAACACCTTCACCACTTCCGGTTACATTTACGTTTCTCAGACAAGAACAAACTACATTTATATATACAAGAATATCAGGAAATATTTCACAGCGAGACACAATACTTCATTAAGACTATGTTACACCAAATGTATGTAGTAAGTTCACCATATCAAAACAAGCTAAATCTATGACTTACTGAACTCACAAGTTCATTTCCGCAGTAACAATCGTTCGCCATTGGATCCTATCCTGGGCAAGATCAAGCCAGTTTTCATTATGAACGTCTACCTCTGAGATATCTTCTAATATTATCCCCACGATGTCCTGGTCATCCCAACGATCTCTTTCTCTCTGGTTTACCAACCACGATGGAATGTACTCTTCGTTCGTTTTCCCCCCATCCTATTGTAGCCGTTGTGATTTTATTATTCTTATAAGATCGGACGAGTTATACGGTCTGTGGAGTTCTTCTTCATTATGGAATCTCCATTCTCCGGTTCTCTCAACTTTCACAACCGTAAATTGTCAAATCAAGCATTTACAAAAAAAATTGTATAATTTCTAGCTTAAGAAAAAAATGTTAAAGTGAGATGTAGAGCATTTAATTTTTAATATAATTAATAGTCTCATTTCTTACATTAAGTCGCATGTTTTGTACTTACATAAGTATAACTTATGTATGAACTTCCTACTTTTTGAAATGTGAAATCATATGGTCGCAGACAAAACATTAAACAAGTTAGTTCCAAAATTGATAAATTATGCTGAACTCCTGAAGCTGTAAATATATAGACTCACTTCAAGAAAAACTGTAACAAAATTAGTTCAAAGAAAGATTGGTTTTAATCAAAGATTGTGCAAAATAAATAATTAAATATTAATTGATGTCCAATATCAATGTTCTATTTATTTTTTGGTCTTTAGGCATCTCAGGCTAGAATAGGGTGAAGAAGTGGTTGGAAGGTAGTCGGCCAGGAACAATTTGTAGGTAACATCACGGCATTTGCCTGGTGTGGCTGAGGGAAGCCCATCAATGTTTTCAGGTTGTAAGTGTTCAATCTGAGAGTACAAAAGGAATCAGCACAAAAATCCATTTTACAAAATCTCTACGTCATTTACAGAATGAAGACTTTAAACAACAAGAATACGACAAATTTAAAACAAATATACAACGCTGGTGAGCAGAGGATTCTCTGATTTTCCGATTGAGAGAGAATCCTCATAACACAAACAAAAACCAAGAAAGGAGTCTGTCAGTAGACACAGCACTGTCTTATTTTTGCAGTCAGTAAATTGATGGAATATACCGTGCAGTGCTAAGAAACTATGAATGGTATTCAGATACGTTTTGTCGTAAAACGTTATTTTGTATCACAAAAACTTGTTTTATGATGTTGAATAGACACATGGCTGCCTATTTGTTTGCACACTGGCGGCAACAAAGGCGAAGTGACGTAGGTCTTAATGGTCCGTTGTTTCAGTACATGAGATGGTAAAAAAGCTACTTGTTTGCAAACTTTCAAACCAGATTTCTGTCCTTTTTGGGTAGAAGTGCAGTATTTCTTGTATCTGTCTGCTTCTTAGTTGCTTCAGAGCTCAACTTCTCATTTCCCGATATCCTAAGCATTCATGTAGCCATTGAAATGCTTCATTGTAAATCTATTTCAAACACAAAATAATTACTATACAGTATATGCCTGCTAAATTGCTCCAATATTTCTAGAGTTAGTGAACTGATGGATGATATAGGCTGTCAGATTTCAGAAAAGGGGGAAAAGAAACACATTTTTAGTACAGTGAACACAATCTGTAGTTCGTTTGTTAGAGCATATCTTAGCAATCGGAAGGTTTTGGGAACGATCCCAGCGGTCGCCGATGAGGGCTTTTCTTCAGTCACACCGTCCTAATGCCAGGATGATACCTGCACACCAGGCTCTGGCCAATTTCCATCTCACATCATATTCCGACGTAAGCCAAAGTTGCCTTTCAAATTAAAATGGTACGAAATCTTGCACAAACTTTTTAAATGGTGAACTTGAAATATAACGGAAGAGAAATTAACCTTGTTTATTCTTTATTTTCGGAGGTAGTGACCAATGAAATAATCAGTTTCTTTCCAATTACACTCCTTTGTGATTTGATCGAGCCATGAATAACATTTTTTTTTTTAAGACAATCCTTGTAGAATTGATTGAGTTGTTATTGACGTCCTAAACGAGCCGGTAAGCTTCTAAGGAGGAAATTTACGTCTAATGATGTTTGGCCAAGAGCGTGGGGTGAGATAGAGTTAATGCACGGAAAATGTATCCAGTTATAAGCAACCCCATCGATGGAAATGTACTAAAGGACTAACGTATTTGAGTTTCTGATGCGGTTTTGATATATGGCGACGTGTGCATTGTGTAATGTAGATTATGATTATTTGTGGAGATGCCTTGTTTCTATAAAATACCACAAATAAAATGGATAGTTACGTAAACATTTTTTTTTTCTTCTTTTACAGGAGACTTCAATGGAGATCCTGACGTAAATCCTCGTAAAATAGTGGCTGTAACGGAGAAACTACACAGTGGTATGAAAAGTTCGGCTGTGGATGTACCGCCTGAGCATGCGAAAAATGTAGTACCCGAAGCTCAGAAACCATTTGAACGACTGATTCAGTCGGGTGTGGGAGAGGAAGTTCCACCCGGTGGATTGGCTAATGCGTCAGGTCCTGCACCAGAAACCAGTGCACAAGAGCAATTTGGCAACGATGATAACCGTTCTTATTACCCTTCGAATCCGAAACCACCAGGAGAAACGGGAAAGGAGGTTAGCAGTTCAAATACGGGTAACGTGAATCGTAAAGATGAGAATGTAAGCAATGGCACGCCGCTCCAAAGTACTCAAGGTAAGACTGATCATCAGTTTAGTACTGTTCCGAAGACACCTGCTCAAATTTCGAAGCCTTCTACTGAGATCAAGTCTGATATCACTTCTAAGGCCAAAATTTTTGCTGAAGATTATTCAGACACTGGCAAAACCAATAATGATGCTTTCGGTACTATACCTGAAAACGAAGAACCAGTCCCAGAGACGAAACCACAACAGAAATTACCTGATAAGAATATTAAAACAACGAGTACCGAACCTGTTGTACCGAAGGATGAGAAAACTCCAGGTATGGTTGATTCAAACGTACCAACTGGTAATAACAACAAAGCAGTAACTGATAAAACCACTGAGCAGCGCGTTCCTGATATTCCGATCCCTATATCGATTGATGATGATATTGACGATGAGGATTTTCCCAACAAGCCGGCAACTGAAAACCAAGAGAAGATCGGGCCTTTATCATCATCATCATTTGGCGTCCAAACACAGATATTGAAAAATGAGAGAGAAGATATATTGAGGAACACCCCCGAAGAGTTCGAGCGTCTTGGACCACAGATGGGACCGAACCTTTGTAAGTTGACATTTTTGTTTTCTGTTTATTTATTCAGCGTTCATTTGACAATTTACAGCTCATATACAGCTTTTTAATTAAATCTCACATTATTATAGTTAAACTTGTACACATACGTACACTTACTCGTAACTGTATAAGTACAGGGTGATTCCAAAGTCCCAGGACGTCCTGTTAGTTAACAACCCGACAAGGAAATGAAGCACTGTAGTACACAAATGTTGGGATGGTGGGGAGAGGCTGTATGTTAGGAGAACAACGTGGCTGCCATATTGGATCGAGGTCATCTTTTTCCAATGGCATGTAGGGTATGTATCATATCAAACAACTTGAGAATGTTCCCAGAAATTTCTCACTGGTGTCAGATTGCACCTACCTGTTACGGAGCGGTGTTATGTTCACTGAAAGTTGGCATGCATTGCTACATGTGTATGTTTTTTTTTTTTTTTTTTTTCAACAGCAACCCTTTTCCGTGCCGATAAATCCGACAGCGTAACAACAGGTAGATCAAATCTGACACGTGCAATGATTTTCTGGAAACATTCTCGTGTTATTTGATATGTCACACGACTCGCTTGCCTTTCGGGAAAAAAAAATGACCTCCATCCAAGATGGCGGCCACGTTGATAATGTATTCCAATTTCTTTGTCAGTTTGTGAACTAACAGGCTGTAGTGGGACTTTTGAAATACTATGTAGAATATCGCGTACATGATAGAGGATATATTATTTGCATGATAATGTATAATTTCTAATGATTCTGTTATTTTCCGGTGGTCGAGCGGTCTGCGGCGGTAGGCTATCGACTCAACGGTCCCGGGTTCGAGTCCCGGCATGGGTGTGGATTTTAACACTTAACAGCTAAAGGCAAATCGTGACGGGCCGAAGTCCAAAGTTACTAAACTGGCCCATATAAAAATAAAGTTTACCAAAGTTTTTTCTGTTATTTTCTCACATTATAAATATTGGATGTAAAACTATGTACAGTGTTCGATTTGCAATAGTGTATTGAAGTACTCATCTACTTTACAAAAGCAGTCCTCCGTTTGAAATTTGGTTAGTATCTTCTTAAATTTCGACATCCCAGTAATACATTTTAGATTTGAATTTACTTTTCTGTATACAGCGTTCCCACTGACCTGGAAAAGTCGAGGAACATGAAGTTCGAACTTTTGCTTACCTTTATTTATTGTTTTAAACCTACATTTTGCTACAGCAGACATTTCTTATGTGATAAGACGTGCCTGAAAAGCCAAGCGGCCGCCCATCCTGACTGAGGTTTTTACAGGGTATTTTCCTGTACACCAGGCAAATGCCCTGGTACATAGGCCCTGGCTTCCCAATCCTTTCCCCTCCCCTATTCCGGCCTGAGCCTTAGATGCTTAAAGGCCATAAATAAAATTAAATTGAACGTGCCTGTAAAGCTTTTAAATTTCCAATTTTGCAACAGGACTATGTGTGTTTTTTTTTTCATTTTATATATTTTTTTTTTTTCAGAAGAGGACTTGCACTGTTAATATCAATGAAATTGTTGTCTTAAGATTTTTTTTTTTTTTAATGATAATAACTGCGCCTTTACGTGCATTATGACGTAGCGAGAAAGATTTCAAGAAGTTGGTGAATGTTCCAGTAGCTGGGAAAAGTTTACTACATCCCCTAATAAAAACTGTAATTTTTATCAGCAGGGCTTTTTCCTTATCTGTTTGCGTGTATATGTGCCTTATTGGCAACGTAGTAATAGTAATTTTAAGGTTTCTTGAAACTTTTTATAACTTCCGGTATTGGTGATTTTTTTTTTTTTTTTTTCTAAATCTAAATTTCATTATTATAGCAATTCAGAACTTGTTCCCGGGCTCGTATATACAGGGCTCCCACCAACCTAGAAATGCTGGAAAAGTCTGGGAATTTATTTTCAGAAATAAGTTGTTGTTTTTTTTTATTGCAAAGTCAAATTTATTCGTATTTTACACACCATGTTTCATTTTTTCTTAAAATAACTGTGTTGTTTGAAGGAAAATATCTCATCATTATGCAGGGAAAAGTGGGATGTTACAGGTTATGTGCTCCCTGCAGGAAGGGATGAATGAGGGAGCTCTTGTGTCTTCTGCCTTTCTTTGCATGTCCTGTATAATATGACGTAGCGATTGAGACATTAGTTGTAGGTTTTCAGACCGAAAAGCAAATTCATTTAAAGATTTGAAGGGTGTGAGGCAAAAACATGGTAACCCACAAATGTTTATTTTTTGAGTTATTCAGCACCCGATAGAAAGCAATCATACCGCGTCGTTTAATCTTGTCCGAGTTCAAATTGTGCTCCAGAGATGGCAGCAATATTTACTTATGGTAAGCGTCATTGTAACATTTTGGGATTCATAAGATGGTAACCAACAATTAAGATGGCGGGAAACGAGGAGCAGTATACCAGCTTGCCACTAAAAAGGAAAATAATTTGTAAATTAAACATTTCTTACAGCGAGTTCAGTGAAAAGATTTATTCTTGAGTGACTTAGGTAGCGAATACTATCGTATAAATAATAAAACATGGTAACCCACACAGCAGCATGAAAAATAGAAATTCGTTATTTTGATTTGGTACAATTATTTTAAGCCTTTATGTATAGCTTTACGTGAAAAATCAGCTTTCAGCCAATGAAAATGACTTGTGCAGCAGTAAACTTCGAATTTCTTTAGAGTGTAACATTGTGGGTTACCATGTTCTTGTCTCACACCCTTCATTTCAAACCAAGTTCTGATGTAGTTTTTGATGATTGAACCCATCCCTACTCAGAATGTGCGGAGAAATACAAAGAGAATATTATTGTAAAATTTCAGACCTCATTAGTTAATAAAAATAAAAAAAAAAAGTTCGTCCTGAAGGAAGAAGTCCTTGAATTTGAATTGTATGGGCCTTGTAACAAATATCAAGTCATGCTACGTTCAGTTTTCAAAGCGGTTTAGGTGACATTTCTAAGCTCGTGTTCAAAGACAAATAGAACTATTACCCAACAGTTCACTATGGGTACAACTAAAGCTTCATATGTAGTCGTTCACGAACTTGCACTATACTTGTTTAATTAAGTAATTAATTGGTGATATCTTAAACTGAATTCATTTTTTAAGGTATGGTTTGATGAGACTCTTAACAAAATTGTTCAGAAGAAACAAATGTACATAGTGTTGAAATATTGGACCAAAAGTGAGAAAAGGGTAAACAGAAGATTGAACAGAGCATGTTCAATTCATTCTACTGCTCAGAACTTGGGTTCTGTAAATGCCTTGAGGCACTGTCTTCTTTTCCATTCCATAAAATGATCCTCTTTTAAGTTTCGATGGATGATCTCAGTCTGGATTAGGTGTTTAGGAAACTCAAAACAGAATTAGTTTCAGATAAAAATTATCCACCAGTCCTCTATTTTGGCAGTTGTGAGTTTCATGTAATCCATGGGGTATTCCAATATGGTTACAATCAGTTTGGAAGCTTAATCAATTTCTTCGTTACATTTATCACTAATGTGAAGATCACGCTGCTCGTCGAGCTGATTTTACCTGCTGCACTGGAAAAACTAATCGCAAAGCTTGGCTGTGGGGTCAAATGGAGGAGACCAAGAGGAAATGTACAAAGGGCATTCAAAAAGTTTTTGCACAATGGGCCATAACTTTTTTAATAATAGCACTAGGACCATGAAATTTTGTGTGCATGTACTTGTGTCCTTTTTGTATATACTCATGTTACTTAATGTACCCTCCAGCAGCTGTGACACATTTGGTGCACCGTTCTTTCAATGCCGTAAATGCACTTTGGTAAAACCCCGGACGCTGATTATTACACCACTGTTTCACACACGCAGTGCGTTCTTGATTACTGGCAAACTACCTACCACGACGGTGCGTCTTGAGACGACCAAACAGCAAGAAATCGGACGGGGTCAGGTCCGGACTATAGGGAGGTTGAGGGACCGCTTCCCATCCCTCTGGTTTGCTGCTGTGTGTGAATGGCAGAGTGGGGCCTCGTATTCACTTGGTTCAGTTTGATGAGTTTATTTCGGTTAGAGCACGTCGTAGCTTTGCCAGTGAGAAACAATACCGCTCTCTATTAATGTTGCTCCATGTTCCAAAAAGTCGATGAAGATTACGCCACGGTGATCCCAGAAGAATGTGACCATTAATTTGTCCGCTGTTCTTGGAGTCTCGTTTTTTTTCTTCCATGGAGAACCGAGATGACGCCATTCCATTAATGTTTTACTCTCAGAATGCATGTAAAACAACCAAGTTTCATCCTCTGTGATCACACCATCAAAGCTTTGTGGAGAGTCAGTCACCACCGAACGTGTTGTGGAGTTCGAGAAAAATTCCCTTGTGACCAAAGTGCATTTACGGCATGGATAGAACGGTGCGCTAAATGCGTCACAGCGGTTGGAGGATATATTGAGTAGCATGTGTATGTACATAAAGGACACAAGTATACACACACACAAAATTTCATGATCTTAGTGCTATTATTAAAAATGTTATGGCCCATAGTGCAAACGTTTTTGAACGCCGCTTGTAGTTTCTTTTATTTTTTTTTACGTAGCTTGAGTATTCTTTATGTATTTTGTTGCGTATATTTATTATAAAAAACTTCCAATTTTGTGTTTATACATTAGAACATGTTTAGCCTCAAAAGATCTGTTTATGAAAGACCTGGAAAAGTCAGGGAATTCTGTTATCCAATTTTAGTGGAAACCTCTGTATATACTTAATGTCCGATCGTAATGGTAGTTGTTTATAATCTGAGATGAAATAGATACCTTGAACACCATATATAAATTACACTTTGTTAGTGAAAGTATTTATGTATAAAAGGATGTAACATTTGTAATAACTTGACAATCAAAAGTCGGTAAGTATTATTTCAAGTCTTCTGTCATGGCCGGTTGTAATCACACAATCACAGAAATGTTTCTGAACAAGAATAGTATAAAATAATAAATAACGTTTTCGGAAAGAAAGGTCAAAACTTTTTTTTCTTTTTTTTTTCCCCCGCAAAGTAGTCTTGAGTTAAAACGTTGGAAAGTTAGTTGTCTTGACGCATTTTGGATATTTTGATGTGAAGAATTTGCTTCATTTCTTGAGCACTTTACGATTAGTATTGTGGGAACAATATGGAAGGTTATCTGAGTGTCTGTCTGATTTTGAGATCTTTACGTTTTTATCTAAGTTTAATCTGAAATGCAGCTTCAAAGGTTATAGTACTAATTCGTCTCTAATATATTTTTTTTCCATGTGTGAATGAGTTGTTCTAAAGAAACTGTGCGCACATTTGAATTTATTTTATTTTATCAGACGAATTACTGGGTAAATTTTCTAAGGTTAAAATTCCGTTATAACGTATTCCACGACTTAAGGTGCTAGTTATCAGGACATAAATGGTTGTGTTTTTTTATTTTATTTACTTGTCAGACTTTTTGTTGGTCCTTTCTTCTTCACATAAATAGGTATTCTTTTATCGTTTTGGATCCAGTACCATATTCTTATGGTTTTGAAGCAACGTAAAGGCATCTCCGCGGAAGTGTTAAATTTTTATTTGATTTTAGGGTATAGTTTCTGAATTAGGTGATAAGCCTACAAAAAAAAAGCATCATGTTTATTCTAATTGACTGGAAGAGAGGTTGTGTCCTAATTGGGGAGATTCTGAGAGCAGTGGTATATTGTTGTATCTGTTAAAAAAAAAAACGCGGTTAAATTTAGTAATATGGGACGCCAGGCAGTTTCAAACTATATGAAGCTTCATGTGTTACCTTTTTGCCAGCTTTATACATATCAGGCTTGTGTTAACTATATATAGAATGACCTGGAAATATATGATAGTAACCTAGAAAAGTCAGGGAATTCTGTCTGTCGAATTCAATTGTAACCCTGTGACAGATCTTAGCGTTGCTTAGTGTTTATATTTGTGTTCTTGTTAATTGTCGATATTGCGATGGACCAGTAGTATTACTTCATACATGTGTAAAGTGGGAATCGAGCCTCCGTAGCTCAGTGGTAGAGCGTTGGCGTAGCATTCGGGAGGTCGTGGGTTCAATCCCAGGGGGGGGGGGGTGACTATCCTGACTGAGGTTTTTCCTCAGTCACACCAGGCAAATTTCCGGATGGCACCTTTAACTTAGGCCCTGGCCAACACTTTTCCGATCTCCTATCCTAGCCTAAGCCTTAGATGCGTAAAGGTCATAAATAAAATTCAGTGTAAGGTGGGAATCTTCATAATACAAGGTGGTAACAAAGTTTTTTGAGACGGGTTTTCTAATACGCCAATAGATGTCAGCACAATGCTGCACCCACTGTCACAGGGAGCACCGACCTTCATAACACAGTGTACCGAAAGACATCGTCGTGTGTATCTAAGGAGCCGTGCAACTTGTGCTGTTCTGACCACGTGCGTTACAACCTTTACGATTTCGTGAAGCGTTAGAACAAAAAAGCGATCATGAAATTCTGCGTGAAAGTGAGAAAATCTGCCACAGAGGTGTTTGACATTATTCGGCAAGTTTACGGCCATGCTGTAATGAATCATGTGTGATGTTTTGTGTGTCACTCCGGGCGGAAGAACATCACTGGAAAAGACGAGAGATCACGAAGATCTTAAATGAGCTGAACCCCCGAAAACTTCGGAAACATTTGACAACTTGTGCATGATGATCGTATTGCTACCAACTGCCAAGAACTCCGTTAGAGTGTCGTGTGGAAGATCCCGTTCTTCATCTCGAGGATCATTGCCAGTGACGGCTACGACCCTGATATGAAGCAGCAGTCTTCACAGTGAAAGAGCCCATCATGCACACAACTCAAAAAGGTCGCAGCTCGACCAAGTACAAGCTAATCGTCTTGAAATCGCACAGGTTGTAAGTGTGCTCTCGAAATTTCCGAGAGTCCTTTCGTTATAGCTTTTTTTTATGGATTTTTAGCGGGTCGCAACACGAATTACCAAACAGATGAGGATACTTTCGAGAAAACTTCACTTCATGGTAGTTGCATGTTTACAATGCCACCGCTTGTTCGCATTATCAGAAGATTCCTCTTCTCTTCACTGAAGTCATTAAGTGCCGTCATGCATCTTGATACTGGCCCATACTCACATTTTGACATTCTTCACCAATTAATTTACCTACATCATATTCCATTTTGTCACTAACGAACTGCAGTAGTGACACACAGACCTGCACGAATACAACCGTCTCCTTGCGCTGTACGCATCTGACTGAGGCACCAGTGGTGAATTCCCATCTCCTGCATGTCTGACCACGATTCTGCATGTTGGAACACGCAGCCTCCAGACTGTGTTTTCATGTACATTTGTTCTGTTTGCTTAACCCCTCTGTGAGTTATTCATCCACTGCCTATTGATTTATGATGTCTATACAGTAAACTCTCGGTTATCCGTACTTCTGCCTATGCTTATTTGTAGGTATAACTTTGTGTTAATCATAAAGGTACTTATAGTCAAATCTAAAAACTCCTAATTTTTGGTATATAATATCATACAGACTTGTTATGGGGAGGAATGGTATATTTTTCTTAGGTCCCCCACCACAGATATATACCTGTGAAGTACGCACTTTTTTCACTTTCCTGCATTTTTAATAATTTCTGTAAAAAAGTGGGGGGACACGTCTAAGGGTTGGTGAATGAGCACTTCTAAATTAGACCTCTTTATCCAGAAAAGCTCACCTTCCTGATTACTTGCCTTCTTGCAAAAATCGTGTGCTCAACTCGGACCTTTTAACGTCAATGACCTACCTTTCACTCTGTTATACTTTATTGACGATAATGGCTAATACATAGTCTTGTAGCTTACAATTTGCTGACCATTTTGGTTTCTGTTCCACATCGATAGAACAACTAGGGGCTGAGATACTTCAGATTCGGTAACCCCTTACACCACCACGAAATGGCGCATGTTCGAAAACAAATATGGCTGCCACTCGAAACCTAAAGTCACTCAAAATTAAAATAATGATTGTTTTGAACTAACAACATGGTAAGGTAACTGCACATCAAAAATCAGAATTTTTAAAAAATTGTCGACTTGCAACATGCATTGGACCACTTGACATGGATTGACCCTTCTACAATGAAGCATGACTGAAGTGTTTTGTGTTTGGCTTCTGATCATGATTAAAAGGAACAGAAATTAAAATAAAATACAATGATTATGAGTTCCAAGGAGTTGAAGATGAATAAGTAAGACACACCTCTTCTGTTCTACAGTAAGTCGACTGTAGAAGGGTCTCCCTTGTAGTTCCACTCAAACAAGAGAAAGAAATCCTGGTAAAGGAATTACAAGTCAAAAGGGGTGAAATACTCGAAAAGGCTCAGAGAGGTACATCTAATTGGTCAGCCGATAAAGAGTCTCTGAGAAAACTAACAGCACAAGAATGGTGGTCATGGATGGTTAGGAAAGGGTACCAAATATTTCATATTGGCAAATTTTTATTCGAAACTTGTTAATAAATGTTTTGTAAGTGAAAGTTTAGGGGCTCCATAGTCTAGTGGTTAGAGCGTTAGACTCATGTCCGCGTGGTCCCGGGCTGGAGTCCCACTTTTCGGCGTCCACCCAGCGTCGTGAGTCACGTGAATAAAGACGTGACGGCCACTCGGTCTAGAAAGACCCTAATATACATGTCCGTAGACAGGCGACAGACCAAACTGCCGTCACTCAGGTAGACGCAGTTGCACCAACCGCGGACAGGTGGCGTTGGAGCAGGCTTAGGATCTATCGGTCTGTAACGCCCGTGGTGGTTGTTATTAAGTAAAGGTTTGATTTTCTGATATTATTGTTGCTTATTGCAGTACAAGAACAGTGGATATGATGGAAGGAAAGGCGATATAAGTCTATTCCAAATTAACTAACTTGATTCAAAACCTAAAACTAATTTGTTTTGTAGATAGTTGAAGTGATCCTGTGAGCGACGGTTTGTAAATTTTATAGACTGCAATTTGGCTGACAGAACACCTGGGGTACAATGCAAGAAGAGTGGATGTGTTTGAAAAAAAAAGTACCATATAGTCATTCCATATTGGCTGATTTAATTCAAAACTAATCTATTTTGTGTATAGCTGAAGTGGTCCTGTGAATCTGGGGTTTGAGATTTTTGGCTCCGTGAAGTTGGCGAAAGACCTGAGGTGAATTTGTAAAATATTTGAAATCTGTACTAGTAGTCATAGTATTCTGATGAATGCTTGTATATGATGGTGCGTTCATCTAAATAGTGTTCTAAATTTTAATAGTCACACCATAAGTTTCGACACCAGCATATTTTTACCTGTATAGCTGTGCAAGTATATTTAAAGAATGAAAAAAAAGGGGGGGGGTAGACTTGGAAACTGAAGATTATTTGGAAATCTGAAAAGAATCTTGGAATTGACAGGAAATTTCCGTGGAGCATTTTGCTATCCATCCTCTTTGTACGAACAACCGTTCAGCGTTTGGCTTTGTATTTGATTGAAGCAGCTCAGTCACTGATATTAAGTCAGAGTGACTTGTGCATAATGTAAATAGCTCGTGAGTTTAAAGTCAGCTTGTGTGTCACATTCATATATTTAGAAGGCTTGAGACGCTTGACTCTTCACCAAAGACAGATGATAATAATAATAATAATAATAAAGACGTGAAAGGGAAAATAGGTTTGCAGGTGAGTGACTAATTATCAAGTAGCTAATTATGAAAATCTGAGAACCGATCGTAAAAACAATGACCATGTAATTTATTCTAGTTTTTGTATGTTTCTTCTTCATGTACAAGATATATGCAAAATTCATTTATATGTTTTCATTGTGGACATGATCATAACGATTTCTTACTTGTGAATATTCAGTGACTTCTCCTGTATAATGAACACATTACACTTATTATCATGGTATATTGTGCGACACGTTTCGTTCGCATCTTTAGACGAAGGAAATTAAAACGATTTAAAAAAAATATACATATATTTGGGATTTTAAAATGAAGATGAGAATATTGTGCTGTCATTAGAATAAACCAGGAAGGAGATATACCGTTCCTATGGAAGTGATTTTCTGTTTTGTCTGTTCTAAAAAAAATGGCACAAACTCGGATTTTCTCAGCACAGCACATATTAATTTTATTGAGTTCCAAATGTGGTGTACTGCCAATTTTCGGAGCGTTTTTCTTTCTAGGTTTTGTATGTTTCTAATTTAATATTGGTTTTTGTATTTCAGCACCCCCTTTTGTAGACGCCGAGGATTCTCATTTCTTTGCCTATTTCCTGACTGTGATTGTGATCTGTATAATAGGATATTTAGTATTTCATAATAAGCAAAAGGTAGGTATACAGTTCTTGTATTACTCATAGAATAGCTTACTTTGTTATGAAACTAGTTTCCTGTTGTTCAGACTCCGTACCTTTGTTACCGATATCTAGAGATAAATTACAAAATTGATATTGCAATGGAAATTGTATACAAGACTGACTTTTACAGACTAGTGCATCTGAAGCTAACGCAGTGGATTGTTTTCCGGCATCTTGCCCCAGGAATGAAACCAGTTTATGATGAAAATATGTTTCAAACAGTGTTTCAAACAAATCTCTTGCGGTTGAACCAAAACGTAAAAGATTGGTTGAGACTGATTCTAGAAAGAAAGAAAAGAGGTCCACATTGCTTACAAATTGCCACACTCTACACATACACCCTCCATTCCGAAAGAAACCGAACTGTTGAAAACAAATAGTACCACTAGTGCCATCTGTTGTAATATTTTACCGGTAGATGGCGTAGTCCCTCATTGACAACTGGTATAAATGTCATGACATTTGGATGCACGGCAACAAAGTTATTGCGTTTCAACTGTCAGTGTGTTGTGTACATCGGTCGGAAAATGAGTTTCAAACAACGAGCTGCAATTGAGTTTTGTGTTAAACTGGGTAAACCTTTTACTGAAACGCACCAAATGCTACAAAATGCATATGGTGATGAGTGTCTATCCCGTACGCAAGTTTACGAGTGGTTCAGGCGATTCAAATCGGTTAGAGAGACGCTGGATGATGACGAAAGATTAGGCCGTCCCAGAACCGGATTATCGGAAGAAAACATCGAAAAAGTGCGTGAATTCATCAAACATAACAAAAAAGCGTCGGTGAAAGTTATTGAAATGGAATTAGGCATTATTCAAACAACCGCATACCGCATTTTGACCGAAGTTTTGGGCCTTAAGAAGGTTAATTCGCGGTTTGTACCACACAAACTCACCGAAGACCAAAAAGTTGATCGAATTGCGCATTGCAAAGACATTGTTAAAAGTGCTCGGCAGGATCGAAACTTCTTGAAATCGATTGTAACTGGTGACGAGACGTGGTGTTTTGAATATGAGCCCGAAACAAAGCGGCAAAGTGCTGAATGGAGAGCGCCGGATGAAGGACCACCCAAAAAAAGTCGCTTGGTGAAGTCAAAAGTTAAGGTGATGCTGATTTGTTTTTACGATTCAAAAGGAATTATCCACAAAGAATTTGTTCAGCCCGGCCAGACAGTCACTGGAGAGTTTTACTTGGGCGTCATGAAGCGTTTGCTGGCAAGAATTCGTCGTATTCGGCCCGAATATCGAGAAATCGGCAGTTGGACTCTTTTGGACGATAATGCACCATCACATCGTTCGCGACTTGTAACTGAATTTTTGGTCAAAAATCACATTATTCGTTTGCATCATCCGCCCTATTCACCAGATCTCGCTCCGTGCGATTTCTATCTGTTCCCGAAACTGCATTTGGCGATGAAAGGAAAGTGGCACGCATCGATTGAAGCCATTGAGAAGGCGACGACCGCCGTCCTAAAGACCATTCCAATAAAGGACATGGAGAAGTCGTTTGACAACTTGTTGGAGCGTGCAAATATGTGTATCGATGCAGAAGGGAAATACATTGATTAATAAAAATGATTTGTTCCAAAATGTACATTGTTTTTTTGTTTTTTTAAAACGTTCGGTTTCTTTTGGAATGGAGGGTGTATGCTCCGAAAGGTTAAGTCTCTCATTTTCGAATCAGATCCATCTGTATCAAAAGATATTTCAATAAGTTGAATATGAAGATTCATCGTCTTTCGGGTAAAAATATGGACTTGGTAATAGCTTTGCACAGACACCTATGTTCGAGTCTTGCTGCAGTTCATCTTGACTGAGTCTTCTCAAGATTTTCCTTCAATTCACCAGGTTAATTCCGGTATGGTACCTTACGGAATACCCTTTTGGCTATCTCTCCCCATATCTTCCTGCAGAAGAATACTCTATGAGAAGCAGCATCCTTCGGACTTCTGACGGATTGAGGTCATAGATGTCTGTCCAAGCCTGAAGAATAATTTGTTCAATCAAAGTGAATCTGAAAGTCGTAAACTCTTTAAAGGTCGTATTTATAATGTATGCTGCTGTCTTACCATTTAGCGGGAATGCCATTTAATTAGTATGTACATCGTTGTAAATGAATCAAATATCTTCGTCGGTTACTGTGATAAACCACTGGTCAATTTCTGCCAGCCATAAGAATGATACTCATTTCCAGAAGTAGTATGGAGTGTGTAAAGAAATTTTCCAAGAACATTATTGCGAATTTACAACGGTATGTTAACCATTCTTCCTGTAGAGAAATATGTAAACTGTCTGCTACCAAACTAACGTTCTGACCTCATTTCATCACTCTGAAATTGTAGGTCTTAATGATACAGACGTCGACAGTTGGCTTGTAGCAAGGTAGGGTGTTAAGTCATTCATTTGCTTCGATCTGCATCCCCTCCCCCCCAACTGAATAGAAAGGAAAACTGGTATACAGTTGCTATTCGCTGATAATCTGGTGAAGTCACGCAGATGAATGGAATTCTGTGCCTTTGGTATCTTGCAAAGGACACTGGGAGAACAGAAGAGTACACAGGGACTGTGGAATGTATGTTATTAGGAGTGGTCACGTTTTGCCATGAGTACTTCGCTCCATCTGTTATGGTGGAAGTTTCGGTGCAGAGCGACACCGTGAATAGTCCCTCTGTATGTGTATGTGTGTAATTCGTTTCCAGAAATCGATAACAATTTCTTATATACTAAGCAAACCCGAAAACTACAAACTGATAATTTTAAGGTAGGGTTCCCATTTGTCCCTTTTTTTTTCTCCAGATGTCCTTGTGTCCCGGACGTTTTCCCAAAGATTCCGCTTTAAGTTTTCTTCAGTTTCAGTCCAACGTATATCAAACGACATTTTGACTTATAACTTAACAAGAACTTAGTGCCACATGGCACTTACAAGAAGTCAAAACAAAGATGGCAGACGGGTAAACTCGAAAGTTTTAGATTTTGGGCTGCATGTAATAGATAGAAAACTATGGCAAGATGTTACTTTCTCAACTTGCGGTTTCGTTACGTAGATATTACACTACAGTTTATTGCTAGAGTTTGTGGAATCCGCAGTGTTGTAGTTGTTGTATAAACTGATCGTTTTCTAGCCACAATATGCCGAAACGTATTGCAGTATAAATATTATTAGAAGACAGGGTTCCCACTCACCTGGAATAGTCAGGGAATCCAGGTTAGCACTTAAAAGTCCTGGAAAAGTCAGGGAATTTCACTAAAAATGTCTGAAAACCTGGAAAACTCAGGGAATTTGATAGCTTATTGTTTGAAGTTCATTTAACTACAGCAGGCATTTAATGTTAGATCGTTTTTGAAATTACTTGGAGGCTAATGTGCCAACCATGAAGAAGCAATTTAAGAAAAGAATACAGTGAATGATTTCGATGTATCTTTATTTTCCTATGGAATTATGATATATATATATATATATATATATATATATATACAAAATGGGGTACATGGAAATTTCTGAGTGGTGACCAGGAAAAGTCAGGGAATTTAATCTTGGCAAATGAGTGGGAACCCTGGAAGAGAATTTCCCTCACCAAAGGTGTAGATGAACACGCGGAAGATTAATTGTGTACCTCTAAATTTTGTATTTCATATGGTGCTTGGCCAGACGCTGTCAACCACGTGAGATTAGTATTGGTATCGTTATGTCAAGTGCAACATTAAATATGATGTAGGTTTTTTTAAAAATATTTAACATGTCCTGTTTTTTTTTTTTTATTTATTTATTTTTCAAAGCTCGACTAATTTAAACAAAACAAAAATGGAAATGTCGTGTTTTCTATGTAAAACATTATGTCAACCCTTATTTTAAGGCGAATTTCAACTTCCAACAGAAATTGAATTACACTTTATTTAAGCAGGGACTTGAGGTGAAGTCCTGTCATTCATTTACTTCGAGGCAAGATAGATTGGTGGGAATGGTCCACCTAATACATTTCATTGCATTGAAACCGGAGCGTGGTACGAGTCACGTTACTAACGGTCCTGTCCTTGGAAGCTGCGTGTTTGATCAGAAGAGCGAGGTGGGGCGGAGGTGTGCCATTCAGAGGTCGTGGTCTCGGGGTTGTACTCAAAGATCCACGACTCGTTGCCAGAGATAACATTGTCGAGAAAATTTGGATCATCACGAACACACTCAAGAAGTTCTTGACAAATTGTGGAGCGTGACACGGCACCTTGACAGGGGTTCACCTTCAACTCGATCTACACTCCGGGAAGGCTTGTAGACGACTGGCGCGCTGATAGCTAAGATCCCCCACCACCCAACCAGCGCAGTAAGACCCCCCCCCCCTGCTTCACCCCGTTGTGGCGGGAAAAATTCAGTCTGACTACTTTCTGGACGGACCCTGTAGACCTGATGAGTCTATGGTTATATGTCTTAGTTGTGGTTTCTTCAATAGAAGAACCTAGTCGTGTAGTAGAATCAATTGTTAATTAATAATATAGGAAAAGTGAATATAACCTATTTTGACAGAGGTTAAAAAAGGGTAACTTTGAAAGTTTATAAGACTAAAAATAATAGAATTTTTGTCAAGTTAAACAAACAAATGTGTACAAAAGCAAACATATTGAACTATGCTCGATTAACGTTGAGGGATTTTATTTTCCCTGGAGTTATCACTAATCCTTTTTTAACGTTGTAAGTATAAATGATAATATAACCCATTAGGAGAGTTAGTTTTCAAAAAATTCTAAGGGCAAGATTAATATCACGATTTTTAATGTTATAGTTTAAATGTTTGTTTTTTTTAGTAAGGTAGTGTTTTGTTTTTTAGTTATAATATTTTTACTTTGCTTTAATCAGATCATATTGTTATTTATGTAATTTATAGTAATATCAGGAGCTGTAATGGTGTTTGTGGATGCTTTAATATATATAGCATAAAAATTCATTTAAAAGTAGCTGATCAGTTAGATGGCACTTTGGAAAAAAGACTCTGGTGGTTTCAGTACCGACCGAGTCCAGAGACGTGCAAGGATCTCGATGTTTGCAACTAGGGGGTGACTGCAGTTTGACTGAAAAGCATTAATTCAATTAAGATTGCAAATCTGGAAACTGCAAGGGTGGAGGTGGGCTTTTACTGGCCTTCGGGCCGTAAATGTGTGTGTTGTAGTGGGGTACTCAACATACCCCAGTGATGCATTGTAGGGTTAAAAAACATCAATTTGAAATAGAGCTTGGACAATAATCGTGTATTGTTGTGACTGAAACCATACCAATTAAGTACGATCAAGCAATCAGTTGCACAGATAAATTGGTATATGTACTTACGTAGTATCTTCACGAAGATCATATGCACAATTGCACACTTTACAATATACACTTTAAAGTCACGTAAAATTTTCGGCTTCTGCCATCCACAGTTGTAGAGAAGAAAAATGTTTAACGAACACACGTGGAAAATTGGAGGAGAGAAAAACAAAATGGCGGATGTCAACTTCAGAAACAATTGACGACGTCCTGCGCAAGTACTCGTGGAAAATGGCGTTTTGTGTTGAAAATTGAGCTGGATATAATAAATAATGATAAAAACTGGGACTCAGTAAGGAAAACGTAGTCAGGAAAGTGAAATCCAGTATATAAAACCGCAGTCGGAGGAAGTGGGATAGAGTGTAGGAAACACACCCCGAAAATACGGGATTTAGCATGGAAAACTGAGTCAGAGATAGTGGAATATAGTATAGGAAACGCAATGAGAAGCCAGTAGGTTGGCGAGTCAATCACAAAAAGTGGGCGTCAGTGTAGAAAACGCTTTAAAGTAAATGGAAATTGGCAGGGCTGGAGGGGAAGTGTGGGTGTAGACGTGGATGCAGGTTTAGACCACGTCTACACTCACATTTCCCCTCCAGCCGAAAGGATTACTCCCACTTTCTTCGACTACGATTTCTATACTGTTTTATACTTTCCTGACAACGTTTCCTTTACTGAGCCCCAGTTTTTATTATTTATTATACACAGAGCTCAATTTTCAACAAAAAAAAAACCGTTTCCCATCAGTACTTGCGCACGCGTAGAACGTCGTCAATTGTTTTTTTTTTTTTTTTATGTGGACGTCTGTCATCTTGTTTTTCTATCCCTTTACATTGTGAATCTGTGTTCAGTGAACGTCTTTCGTCTCTACAACTGAAGATGGCTCAAGCCGAAACTTTTAAGTGATTTTATATTGTTAAGTGTGTAATTAATTGTGCACGTGATCATTAATATACTACGTAAGTACAATTGAAGGGTGTGAGGCAAAAACATGGTAACCCACAAATGTTTATTTTTTTGAGTTATTCAGCACCCGATGGAAAGGAATCATACCGCGTCGTTTAATGTTGTCCGACTTCAAATTGTGCTCCAGAGATGGCAGCGATATTTACTTATGGTAAGCCTATTGTAACATTTTGGGATTCATAAGATGGTAACCAACAATTAAGATGACGGGAAACGAGGAGCAGTATACCAGCTTGCCACTAAAAAGGAAAAGAATTTGTAAATTAAACATTTCTTACAGCGAGTTCAGTGAAAAGATTTATTCTTGAGTGACTTAGGTAGCGAATATTATGGTATAAATAATAAAACATGGTAACCCACACAGCAGCATGAAAAATAGAAATTCGTTATTTTGATGTGGTACAGTAATTTTTTAAGCCTTTATGTGTAGCTTTACGTGAAAAATCAGCTTTCAACCAATGAAAATGACTTGTGCAGCAGTAAAAATCGAATTTCTTAAAAGTTTAATATTGTGGGTTACCATGTTCTTGCCTTACACCCTTCAATTCCTTTCCTCTCTCTTCAGATTTTACCTATTATATTGCCTATCCGGCCTTCTAAATGTATTTTTTAAAATGTTGGCAACACTAAGAGTTGTGCTGCTGCAGCTACGACTATTACTATTTCAAATATCACTAATACATCTACAACTATTATTAGTAGTAGTAGTGAACCAGGATTACACAGCTCAATGGTCTAATTTAACTGGTTCTTCTTCTTTAGACGTCAGTAGTTGTTCTGCTATTTGGAATGATCCAATTATCAAACGTTCCCAATCGATTGTCTTCAAGATAAAGCCAGACTTACTGCTACTTTTTTCACCAGAGTCTGGTGTTTGGCTCCAGGCCCTGCCGTCTCCGCCTCTTGGTCGTCTCCATTTTTCCAATGAAAGTTTTCGTAGTGCGGTTGCCTTACGTTTAGGAGCTGACGTCTGCGTGCCTCACTATTGTTCAGCTTGCGGGGCGTTCGTCGATCAACGTGACCTCCACGGTCTCTCTTGTGTATGCAGTGCTGGTAAATACATGCGTCACGCCAGTGTCAATGACGTAATTATTCGCCATGGGAAAGAGGAAGATTATTTATTATTATGGAATTTTACTTGTGTCGATACTTTTGCCTTTTCGAACCTTCCTCATTCATCTTTGCGAGCTGTTGGTGCGGCTACACGTAGAAACGTTGAAAAAAAAATAAATAGAAAATACATAATCTGTTGGATAAATTCATTTTCGTTGCCATTGTAATTGAGTCAAGCGGTCGGAGGACTTAGTTTTTCATCAAAGAGGTTGGACAGCGCATTAAGCTTGTTTTCCGGCAATGCTCGTGCAACTACTTTTCTGTTACAGCGTATTAGCATCGCCGTTCAGCGTGGGAATGTTTCTTCTATCCTTGGTACGCTGCCCCCTGGGAAGGAATTAGATTTTCCTTCTATAAATGATAGATGAACTGCCTTTTAAAGTTCATGTGTACCTCATCTCTGTTTATAAGTTTTAAATTCAAATGTAGATTGTTGTTTATAAATGTTTATATTTTGTAAATTTATATTTGGACTCGCTTTACTTCGCTGGGGAAGGGGGGGCTGCGCCCCCCTTTATCGTAATCAGACAGTTTCTGGCGACTGCACCCCCATGGTACAAATATACCACCCACCGGGGGGGGGGGGGGGGCTGCGCTCCCATATTTTTGTTTTCACATATTTTGTGATCTACTTGTCATTGTACACCTTCATACCAAATTTCGATTGTCTAGCCTTAGTAGTTTATTAAATGGGTTTTCGGGCGGCTATTTTGGATTAAAGATGGTGACTTTTTTAACGTTTTATTATATTGTCGTGACTTACTCGTGAATAACTCGTGAACTTACCTTCAAATAAAATTTCATTTCTCTAGCTTAATCGGTGTCGAAAATGATTTTTGGGCGGCAATTTTGGATCCAAGATGGCGACTTTCCCAAAATTGTTTAATATTTTCCTAAACTACTAGTTATGATACACCTTTATGCCAAATTTCATATCTCTAGCTCAAACGGTGTGGAAAATGGAGTTTTAGGTCCGCCATTTTGGGTGCAAGATGGCGTCTTTGGGTACGTTAAGTAACATTTTCGCAATCTACTAGTGACCATGTACCTTCATACCAAATTTCATTTCAATAGCCTCAGCCGTTTAGGGTTTCTATTCTATACAAGAATGGGTTTGGTGGCCATTTTGGGTCGAAGATGGAGATTTTTTTTTTTCAAAATGTCGGGTTTTTCCCGTTTCCTACTCATGGTCCTACACCTTTATACCAAATTTGATGTTTCTAGCTCCAGTAGTTTGGCCTGTGAATTTATATGGATGAGTCAGTCAGTGAATCAGTGTTCATGGGGGCTATATAGTATGTGGATTGTTGGAAATCAACATTGGAATTACTTTTCTTTTTTAATTATTTGTACACACGAACACTCCTGGTGACGTAAAATATCTCTAAGGCCTGTCTCGGGGCCCGTGTGCAAAATTTGATGGAAATTGATGCTTGAATGTAGACAAGTCCAGGTACACTTTTGTGTGCATCAGTACTAACTAAGTTTACTTCAATCCGTAAAACATTTCGTTGTTTCTTTTAGATTCTGGCACTCCTGATTGAAGGACGTAGCGCCCGAGGAGCTCGAAGACGCCCTAACACCTCCAGCTATAGAAAGCTTGATAGTACCTTAGAAGAGGCTGTCACTTCGTCTCATGGTAGCTCAGTAACTCATGTTATCTACTGATCTGTGTTTTGTCGTGTTGTGAAATCTGCTGTTAGTTAAAAAAGAAAAGAAAGAAGCCAGTCTCTATGTATGATTCACTTGTTGCCAAATAAAAAGAAAAAGAAAATAAAAAAAAATGAATTTTGTTACTACAATGTGAGATTGCAAATGTTCGTGTGTGATATGTATATATATCTATATATTTCGTACCGTATGTGTGTGTATATGTGCGTTAATGTATTTATGATTTCATTACAATTCCTTCTGTAGTAAATTAATTAAAAGGGTGTCAAGTGATGTTGAGTGGTTCGTACCATGTAATTAATAAAAGATTGGTTGTCCTACTGTGGAGTCGTCATTGAAGAACATTATTATTATATTCTGTTGGCTACGCCATTTTATTAAAAGTTAGAAAAGAAAAAGAATAGTTTGTAAGCCTCTCTCATTCTTGTTGTGAGCTATAATTTGTGACATTTTTGTTTGTATTTCCATTTTCTTGTTGTATAACTTGCTCCCAGTGTTCGTAGTATTGATATTTTTTACATTTAAGAGAAGTGTTGTCAAGTCCTCAGATCATTCTCCAACTGACAGACAATAGAGGTCAATTTTGTTCTCTTTGATGAGAATTTTGTACTTGTAGAGTGTAATAATAGAGTACATGAGACTTAATAGCACAATAAAGTAATTTCTAAATTTACTAATAAAAGTAACGTTCCATAGACTTCTTTTGTACTACGTTTGTTTTATTCTGTCTATACCTATCTAGTTCACCGAGTTCATTAATTAGAAACTAGCCTTTGCGCTTAGTATTACAGTTGAAATGCAGCTAATTATGCCCATTACAGGCCTCCCACTGGGTCACTTTTTTTTTACCGGTGGTCACTGAAGGTTCCCACATAGCAGAATACATCCCTGAGTTGTCCCATTTAGATCCCATTAACGTCAGATTTCTCAAGCTCCCATAGCGATGTCCTAAGGACGTCCGCGGGATAACTCTGTGGGCAATACAAACAGTTCATCCCGTATGGAAGTCCTCTGGATGTCCCCCGGAAAGCCGTGCGGGATTACCTACCTGGAATTACTATAAATTAAATCGACCTTACTATTATTATTATTTAATGAATTATAACTATACGAAGGATATGCCTTCGTATAGTCATACGAAGGATTAATTATAACTATACGTCCCATGGATGTAAACGGGACTTAAACAGGACGTCCCGATATCGTGCCAGGAGATCCGTCAGATGTCCCTGGGACGTCATTTTGCTATGTGGGTTACCATATTTTTTTTAAAACAGTCGCTAGTCACAGGGTGTTTACCACCCTGGAAAAACTGGAGAACCTGGAATACTCAGGGAATTTTATAAATCTGGAAAACTCAGGGATATCTATGACATATGAGTGAAACTGGGGGAAAATTATGAGATGGACCTGTTCACACTTGGGGGGAGCACTGTCCAGGCAAGACGGAGGTCGTGGGTTCGATTCCCACTGCTGACCGGATTTTTTTCAGTGTGTCAAAATTCTTTATTTTAAAGAAATTTGTTTTTCTTTCACTTGTGTAATACCAATAATGTACATGATGTTTGGACTGGTGGTGGTGGGATTTAAAAAGTATATAATTGCGTATTATTTACATGCTCCACTATACTAAGAACTCAGGGAATTTGGAGAAAATTATCATGGAAAACTCAGGGAATTTCAAGTCATAAACTTAGTAGTAACCACCGTGAGTCACTTTTTAAAAATAATCAAAATCACTTGTAGTTGAAAAATAACTTCGAAGTAAGTCATAATGTGAGTCAATTTAGATTATGACTACAAAAGGTCTACTGATTATGACTACCATATACCCTGTGTGATGTGCATGGAGGATGTGAAGCTGGGCGATCCACATTCTAGACTAAGTGAAGTGGGGTGTTCAGTCCCATGCTCGGCCGCCTTTACCTTCCCAGGAATACCAGCGAGACTCTGGTACTCAATATGCTTAGAAGGTTAGGTGCACCTCGGAGCGGCAAGCAAGGAAACACTGATTAATCAAAATTCACTAATTTAGTTTTTTTTTTCTATACTTCGTATTAATATGCTTGAATCCTGATATTTTTGTTTTTAAAATGGTTTCATTCATCATTTTACAAAATCTATTCTTTACTTTAAATTAAAAAAAAAATCTTTTCGGCAGGCCTACAGGCTGAGGTAGATTTTGAAGTGTTTTTGATTGAATTTATTGAATAAAAACACTTTAAGTAAATAAACTTTTATCATTTTATTTTCATTATAAAATTATAAGTACGGTAACTAATTACCCCAATAGGTTAACTAATTACCGTGCAAACTTTTTGTTATTAGAACTGAACGCAGTGACATTCCAATTGAAATTAACAGGCCCAATGAACCACCCACCACCTTATATATATCCTTAAGGAAATATGAGCGCTATCGAGAAACTAGTTACTGATTTATAGATTAATCATCAAGAGCTTTTCAACGTTACCCCACAAGACATGGTTTTAAAAATTTCCACCCCCACAACCCCTCAATCGTTCGTGTCACCGTAAACTTCTTAGGGAGTACTATAATTTATGGAGACAGTTTCCCTATAAACTCCATAGGGGCTGATATATAATTTTTTCAAAATTTCAACACCCTACCCCAACCACCCCCTTGGGTCGATTTTGCTCATTAACGAACTTAGCCGAGCTATTAAGCCTAGAAATAACAATAAAATTTGGCTCAAATGTCTTCAAAATTATGACCGCTAGCGTGTAAATATATATATGACATGGTACCGATCTCAATAGGTAGATTTTCCTTCGAAATCTACGTAAAAATTGCTGTGACTACGTGTAGGACAGGAAAATTAATAATTTGTTCCTATTCGCAGGCTAAATTGAAGCAAGTATAGTAGACTCGCGATTATGTAAGTTCGTTGGGACCAAAACTACCTCGGATACGAAAAAAAACTGAATACGGAGATCTGGGATTAATGGCTTACCAAATTTGACGATAACTATCTGCATTCATGTAAAATCAGTGCTTATTTAGTACGTACGTACGGTCCCTTACAAAACAATACATGTGTAATTATACTAGTGAGATAAACTAGGTTAGCAAGCACAAAGTTTCACGAAGATCAAACGAGCAAGCCCGAAGTTTCGCGATGGTCAAACGAGCAAGCCTGAAATTTTGCGAAGGATCGATTGCGACTCTGTTATAACCACGAGTCTACTGTAGTTACATTAAAAAAATAACATTGATAGCTGTGATTTCTACTCTTGACTAGTCCATACAGTAATTGTAACCATCTATTATTCATGAGACAATTTACAGATTAAACGTGGGTTTTGCAGGCGTGCTTGTGTTCCATGAGAAGTGCGTAGGTAGGTGTGTGTTGAGGGGCGCCAGAAACCTTAATCCGTCTCTGTATGCAGTTCAAGTTTACTACAGCTGGTTATTCTGTGCAGTTTTTCCTTGCACTACCACCACACGTACAAACTATTCTGGGTATTTGGTAAACCATAGACTGTGCTTTAGTATTTTTAGAATGTGAATAATATTTTTGTACAATGACATACACTGAAAATTCCCACTCATCATTTTAAGCTCTAACATGAATTTGGGTTTCCTGAGTCATTTCTGAAGTTCGTCATTCCCATCATAACTAACCTTAAGATGCCTTACAATTATACAACGCACTCTTCACATCATTAGTGATTTAATGTCGATAGAAGAGTTACGCTAACTTCTAAACAGCGTTTGGGTTCTTTGGCCAGGATTTGTAGTTTTGAAATGTGTAGTATCTTTAACCCCCCACAAAATGTAAATCGTGACGGGTTCATGCGACGAAGTCGCAATCTACAACCAAGACAGGGCTGGTTAATTTGAATTTTAAGACCTTTAGGCAACTATGGCTCAGGCCGTATGGATGATGATGCGATCAAGAAAGTTGGAGCACCCCGAGAAAACGCACGCTCACGGTGTTTGACCACCACAAAGCGCACATGGCATGAGCAGGAATCGATCCGACGACCTCTAGAATCAGATATGAGCGCTCTACCAACTGAGCCACCGTGCCTCACATAATTTCCACAATTAATGAAGTACTAATAACTTCCCAAGCAGCACAGACACGTGAATTCAGTGTCATTTGTTGGTCATGAAAATTCAAAAGACGTCAAGCGAAAGAAAATGACGTCATTCGGTATGTCAAATAATAGTGAGAAGTATGCAGTCATTGCTGAAATGACATTTAAACGTTATCATCCTAACCTTTTGTATGACAGACTGACACGCGCCCCCAATAGGCAAACGGTTGAAACGTCATGTAATTGACGTCTATTCGATTAACATTTCACCATATTTTAGCACGTGTTTTTTACGTCATTATGCACAATTTTTAACCATGTGACCTGAAAATGACGTCCCCGTGTTGTTTTTACGTGTGTACAAAATTTGGTCTAAAATGAAATGTGGCAAAACTGCTACATATGATGCTTACTTTGTAAATAGTAACAATAGCTTCAGAACATTATTTTCCACTTCTGCAAACATATCAGCTGAATTCTATATGGCATTTTTTTTTTAATTTATTACAAAACGAACAAAATTATATGCATACCGGTATATAAAAACTCCGTTCATCACATTACATAAAACAAACATTTATGACGTTTTGAATCTTACAGCGTTTATAGGCTACATCTTTACATGTTATAATTTGGACGGTAAAGCTATTTCGCTATCTGTACATCAATAGTTACTGGAAATAGTAAGATATTTATTACAGAGTAAAACACTTCTTTCTGGCTTTAGCGTTTTCAAATAAACTAACAACTGGTTCAAAATGTATCTTTCTTCACAGTTCGCATTCTGAACCGCAAGTAATTCTCACACGTTTTAATATAGAGAAACACCCTTTTCCCGAACATTTCGAAGTTGGCGCAGATACAGATATTCGTAGGCAAATGTTTAAATTAAGAAAGATGGTTGCCAGTTTCTTTGTCCGAACATACTTCAACATTTCAGATGCAGTTTTGATGGCTACACCGTACGCTTTCAAGTAAGCTTTGACATGAACACATTCATTCGAAAAACTGTCATTTAAGTCATCCTTGTAATGGAGAACCAAGACATTCGCTTTTGCTCGGATGGTTTCACAGTCTACACTATCCAGTCTTGCGAAAAATCTAAAATTTTCATTTATTTTATTGTTTACCTTTTTTCTTCTGCACAATTCAGAGATGAGGGAATTCACAACTGCGTTAAATGTGTCCACACGGAATCGTTCTCTTCCTGTAATCATGTGGTGTTCTTTTGTTTCATCGGGAGCAGCTTTCCTACTTTTCTTCCGTTCCTTGTCGTGCAGATATTTCTCGCATCCACTTATGTCCTTTTTGCTTCCTCTTCGTATGCATCGAACTCCATACGAACAATTTGCAAATATGCTTCCAACCCTACAATTATTGATGTTGCTTCACTCACATCAATATCTGTTGCTTGCAGTTTTTTTATTGGCTGCATCGAATCGCTCCATGGTCTTTGCCCAGATAGCACACATCAATGCACAGACAGACTCTAACTGTTGTAGTTTTCGCCAGTAATCATAAGCATCACTTCGAGTTTGTGGTTTTTCATTGTTGTCACTTGCAATTTCCTTCAAAGCTGCAAAAATTTCACTGTGGCTTGTTGAAAGTGTTTTACACGCATCTGCATTTGCTGACCAACGAGTTGCTGATAAGCTTTGCAGAACAGTTGATCCTGATTTCAAATGTTTTAGTAGAATCGCCCACGTTCTGTCTGACGCTTGGAAGAAGTTATATGGGATCTATGGTAAACAAAAAAAAAAAAAAAAAAAAAAAACGAATTAGCGTCACGACAAGACAGCGCCACATGTTCTTACAAGATTTCGGGAATGCGCAAAACAGAGTATGCTAAAGGATTAACATCCTTAATTCTTGCCTGCAATCTAACGTAAGCTCCTGGCGTGTTGTTAGCATTATCGTAGCTTTGTCCCCTACACTGTTTTATTTCAAGTCTCAGATTAAGGATAATCTAAAGCAACAATCTTCAACAAAAGATGGCAGCACTATCTCAGTATATGTCTAATGTATTCTTATCGTTGCACGAAATTTCCTTGCTGCCCCTACAAATTCAAGCCTAGAGACTTCAAACTTTCAGGGAAGGAAATTCATAATCAGTTCAAGAGCATGATCGATGCCGATTTTTTATTTTCGTTTTCCTTCATTGTTGTTGTGAATATCGAAACCTATAACAATGAAGGAAAACGAAAATAAAAATCGGCATGGATCATGCTCTTGAATTGGTTATGAACTTTTTTGCCTGAAAGTTTGAACTTCCTAGGCTTGAAGTTGTAGGAGCAGCAAGGAAATTTCGTATAACAGTGAAAATACATGAGATATATACGGAGGTAGTGCTGCCATCTTTTGTTGGAGATCGTTACTTTAGATTATCCTTAAGAATTTCCGTCAGCATGACTTCTATTAGTGTTAACTTCTCACATTTGTGTCCTGGGTGGTCAATAAACTTAATAAACCTTTCTGCTGTTTCGCCATTTGGAAGAACATAACGAATCACGAAAGTGAGTTCATCTCTATGGGCAATATCAGGTGTGAAATCAACAATGATGGAGTAATACTTGGCTTCTTTCAACTCTTTCACAATTTCTTCTGTTAATTTGTCTCACAAAAGTTGGATGAATTCATCGCATATGGTCGCGCTCCGCATACACAGGTGAGCGCTTCGCGCTTTTTCAAATGAAATCAGGGCGCTTATTGCCATCAAAACTGCACAGATTTTTTTTTTTTTTTTTTTAAGAATAAAGTGCGTGCAATATTAGATTAGTGCTTCATTATAAAATTATCAAGTGATTCTTGTAAACAAAGACTGATGTACTCGATAACCGATTTTTTTTTCAATATATTTTTTCTTGAGCCCCGGCGCCCCTAGGCACGTGCCTATTGTGCCTGTGCGTTAATCCGCCACTGACTACATACTTGTATAGTTGCAATCACAGCTAGAAACGAGTTAAATGATCAAACGTATCCTATCTCGAGCTAACACCTCAGAGAGAATTCTGATTTTTAAAAAATCCTTACGTCGACACTTTTCCCGAGTTACAAGAATGTTGTTTTTGTTCTTTTCCGCTGATACACAATTTGAATTTTATTTAAGGCCTTTAGGTAGGTAACATTTGGCTCAGGCCAAATGAATGATGATGGGAGAATTGGTGGAATGAAGTCAGTAAGAGGAAACGGGAGAACACCGAGAAAAACCCCAAACACAGTATTTGCCCACCACAATCAAAGCGGGTACCCCACGCACCAGAGGTGAGCTCTACCACTGAGTTTCAGTTTCATGTCCGTACTATTGTGTACTAACGTTATTACTTACAGCTTACATGTCGTTCTGAGAATTTCCTCAGGCATCTATAGATTTATTAAATTCTTTTTTAAGTACATTTACAAACATTATTTGAATATTTGTGCTCCTATACATGCAAAATTGAAAGTTTTTATTCTGTTACTTTGACATTAAGAGACGCAGATAGGCGTACGGAAACATCACACACATTAAAACGATGCCAACGTTTCGCCAAAGGCGTGTTCACGTAATAGGAGACAAGACTAACAGAGAACTGGTGCTAAGGAGCGGCCATATTACCAACTGAAAGCAGCCATAATCAGAAGACATTTTAGACTTTAAATGTTTATATTCAATTTTAGAATACAATAATGCAATGCCGATTCGCAAATAAATATTAGGAATGAAAATTAAAACAAGTCTTCTTCGATTCAGCAACAGTTTTCATGTGTAAAACAAATTAGAGATGAAAAACCGAATGGTTTGGGTGGGTGTGCTGCCATCTACAGTCAGCTCACACTAAATACCATTGCATTTGAGTAGGAAACAGACTCTCCGGCGTTAAATTCAATGCTTCCTGTGATTGGTCAGAATAACCTGATCGAGCAGTGCGCTTTGTACAACGTAATTACACTTCACTTTCGTTCAAAGTTACTATGAAAGAAGGAGATATATTCCGCTGACAGATAGCTTTGGAAGACTTTTTAGGCCGTCTTGCAGCATCAGAATGTTTAAGGACTTAATTTCATGAAAGCTTGCGTGCGATTTGGGTGAGTAGCCAATTGAAACACGGGTTTTATTGCGTGTTGTCTTGTAAGGTAAGTATAACACGTGTTTCAATTGGCTATTCGCCCAAATCGCACGCAACGCAAGCTTTCATGAAATCCAGCCCTAACTGCTGCTACTTGTACATAAAACTGTAGTAAAGTTAGTTGATGTTCTTACTGGTATTTATTTCATTGTTTGTCAAATAATTGTTTTCTTTAGTTAATGAATACAGAAACGAGGTAATATGTGAAATGCTGCGTCACTAACCACCAGAATATTCGCCACTGATTTATATTTCAACTACACTGTCAAACTTCGGGAAGCGATTCCTTACATCAAAACAACAATAGTTCCTTTCAAGAAATTTCAAAACGAGTAGTTACGGAGCTACAGGCGTTCAAAGTTAAGGCTACATCGTCACAAATGACGTAATATCTCGATAAGAACGTAATCGATATCGGGTACATTCATTTGAGCAATATTTGTGATTGATAAATGAAGCTTACAGAAGATTTCTATGCTTGCCCTATTCAACCAGTTAATTCCTTGATAATGAAATCCTTGTGTTGCGAAACTTGCTTATGCGGCACCCCATCAATCTACTAAACACTACTAAACTGGATGTATTGGGTATTTCTTCGAGTGTGATTTGGTTAGCTGATATCCCTTACGTCATTATTTCTAGTGATATGACGTCATTTGTGGGGGTGTAGCTTTCGAAATTTCTTCAAAGGAACTTTTGTTCTGATGTGAGGACTTGCCTCCAGAAATTTGGCGTTCTAGTTTTAAAACACGCTCTACATATATGGAGTGGATATTTTCACTCTCGTATACAAGTATGCAAATAAAAATATGCAGTTCATATTTATTTAAAGTAAAAATATGAGCATGCTCTATTATCCCAAGTCAGTGGCGTCTCGTGGCTTTGGAATTTGGTACGGTAGTTCACAACCAAAGAGCAACGTGGAAAGAACTAAAAACAAGAAATATCGTTCGATAGCTTGAAAGGATTTGAAGAATACAGGGAAAGAAGGTAGGATGTCTAAGAAAGATGATTTCTTTTAGTACGCATTTTAGTCATATCATCACACTTACTCTTATGTATTGGATATTCTATAAACAGATATAACGTTTACCCGGCCGAGTGATCTGCGGTGGTAGTCCATCGGCTCGAAGGTCCCGGGTTCGAGTCCCGGTAAGGGCATGGGTGTGGATTTTAACAGCTAAAGGCGCATCGTGACGAGCCGAAGTCCAAAGTTACTAGACTGGCTCATATAAAAAATAAAGTTTACCAAAGATATAACTTTTAGATTGGAATTTTCCTAGTGGGTAGTAGGTATCATTGTTTAGTACCTGTTAGGAGTGGAAATTCATTTTGGGAACCTTCTATTCCCGTACTCTTCATATCTCATTGTGCTAAATAGAGAATAGAACTATAGGTTTCCATAACTGAATTACACTATGGATTGGGTTAAGCGAAAAAATATTAACAAAAAACATACGTTGTTGGACTGTCTCTCGATCAATAAATGTGAAATACAGGTTCAAAAATTCGACAGTGCACGACGAATGTTTCTCAGTGCAGTTTCCAAGGGTATAACAAAATTGATGGACAAACTGTCGCACTTCACATTCAATACGCAAAAAGGAAAAAAAAAATAATTAGATTTTGTGTATCCTTCGTACATATTTTTATATGAAGTCCATTCTTTTGTTCTTCTGGGCAGCAAATTTATCTGTAACTCCTTGTTAATTTATCTTATGTCTTGTTTACATTACTAACATTTTACCATGGTTAACGTTAACCCGAGTTCATTTCAGTAATGTAAACGGTAGTTACCGTTAACGCGGGTTTCAAATTTAACTAGCGTCAACTTACGACGGTTATCTTGTAACGTTAACGGTTTCTTAGTAAGAAACGGCTGTGTAAACGCAAGTTAGTCATTAGGCGGGTCTTACTTCGTGAGTTTCTTTCTTTATCGAAATGTATATAGTATAATATTGGTGTGTACTACTTTTAAAATATAAAAGAATGATGGCAGAACTAACCTACAAAATGTGACGCTACAATCAATTCATTTGTGTTCATTTTT
>JAGDQP010007802.1:4960-65675 GCA_022664845.1 Lepisma saccharinum | reverse complement strand
TAATTATTTATCATTTTAATAATATCAGTATAAAAACCCATCGGGATAAAGACAAGAGTGACGCAATAACTCTACTCACAAACGAAGTGATATCCATTTTGCGAGTGACTTTTTTCTTTGTATCACTATGATGGAAGTGTTTCTTTTGTAATAAAATTAAGATATTTAGTATCCTTCCACCATAGTGACACAATGAAAGTAACTCGCAAAATTGATATCACTTCTTTTGTGAGTATAGTTATTGCGTTACTCTTGTCTTCATCCCAAAGCGGTTTTTATACTGATATCACTTATTTTGTAAGGCTGCATATTTTTTTTTTTTTAAATTCATAGTCTTAATACAAAAGGTCGATTTTGGGCCGTATCTCGAAAATGGTAACTCCTATCAACAAAAGAAGCTTCGATTACCTGGTGTCTGCAATTGACCCCCAAAACCCCTCGGTACCAACCATTTGGGGCTAAAACAAAAAGACACACAGAATGACAGACACACCTTTCTATAATTTGTGAAAAATTTTGTGATTCGGTTAAAAAAAACAGTCGTAACTTTTGAGCCCCTTCACCGATTTTGACGTGTGATACACCGTTTGAAAGGTATTGAAGCGTAAATTAAGATTACCCAAGTTTCGGCTGCCTATATGGTCTGGTACGAGTGTTATCATCAACAATGTTAAATTATGATTTTTTCGCGCAGCCCTGAGGGGGTCACAGGGAGGTCCTACCGACCCATTTTTCTTTCTGTTTCTTAGTATGAGAAAGAGCCTTCAAATGCAAGTTCAAGCATCAAAATCGGGCTTATAGTTTGCTAGATCCGAAACTAGCTGTGTACATAGGATGCCCCTAACAGTGTCCTTTGAGAGCGTCACTCGAAGAACTGCCGTTCTTCATGATCGCAAACAGTTTTTTGTTCTGTATGTCATTGAATACCACATTTGCCATTTTCTATTTATTGCAATATATTAAGATATTTCTTGGTTTTTCTATCACCTCTTATCTAAAGAGGGATGTCTAAAATTTTCCAAGAAAAGAATCTCTCTTTTATCATATGCACTATCCTGGTGCTCGTTCCGTTAAAACATCCTTTATTTTAAGAGGCATTCAGTTGATTTTGAAATAGAACAATTTGAATTTCGGAATGGAATTTCATAAACGCCTGACAGTTCTGCAACACACCAGTTCAAAAGTTTAGTGTGTCCTCTAATAAGCTAGGATAAATACAAAATTTTCAACGGAAAGTAGCAAGTATAAAATTTTAAGTATCAGAGTATTGTTGACATACTGTATATTAACAATGGAACAAGTATTGGATTGAATTTATTTAAGGTCTTTAGGCAGCTAAGGCTCAGGTGGGGTAGAGAATGTTGGAAAGGTGGTTAGGCAGAACCTTGTTAGTACGTACCATCTCGGCATGTTCCTGGTATGACCGCGGAAAAATCATGGGAAAATTTTAGTCAGGATCGTTCCCAGGACCTTCCCATTGCAAAACCAATGCTCCGCCAATGGTACTTTCTGGAAGCTATCACTTTCAAGGTGGTAGTAACCCGATAACAGATTGGCCTCGCTTTCAGAAGGTCCTCAGTTAGCACCCAGTCGTCCTGAGACTTTTTTAAAGTCTATCCAAGGTAATTCCTTGGTTACATTAGGCTATTCCAGAATGGTACAATGAAACTAGGCCATAGCCGCCTCCCTTTCCACATCCGTGTCTTTTAATGTAACGTAAAATGAGATTTAGTCCTGGAAGAGGACTTTACCAAATAAATAAATACAAGTCTTCTGCACTGTCTACTACCGTGGTACTCCGAAACGAAAAAGATTAAGGTTATTTAGGTTTAATTGCGGTGACCAAACGTCTCGAATTTTTTGTATAGTCCCGAATTTTAGGGTAATAGAAAATATTAAACCTCCTGGTTTTCATGGTCCCCATGAGTTAATTGATGATACGAACGTTAGAAAGATTAAATTTATATATCATTCATCATATAGTAACAATAATTAACCTATAACGACCGAGGTACCCATGTGATCTAAGGCATTAGCCCAGCTTCTTCAAGGTCGCGAATTTGAATCCCGCCTCCCCTGTATGGACGTTAGTGGATATTAGCATGCGATTTTAAAAATTAAAGGGGACAAAAAGGGACTATCATTGAATGGTTTGAACCAACTGTTTGTATACGCGGATGATGTAGATTTAATAGGGGACGATATAGATGCACTACAAAGCAACACCGTTCTCTTAGTAGAAGCATGCGATGAGATAGGTCTACAGGTAAACATAGATAAAACAATATACATGATAGCAAGCCGAGACACAAGGAATGAAGGAAGTAAAGACATAAGAATTAGGGATGAGGTCATAGAGAGAGTAAACAAATTTAAATACTTGGGAGCATACGTAACAAGCAAAAATGAGGTCACGGAAGAAATAAAAAGTCGCTTAGTATCGGGGAACGCATGTTTCTATTCAGTCCAAAAACTTCTAACATCGCGATTAATATCAAGGAAATTGAAATTAAAAATATACAGAACTGTTATTCTGCCGGTAATACTTTACGGTTGCGAAAGTTGGAGTACGACCCTAGCAGATGAAAATAAATTACTTGTATTTGAAAATAAGGTTTTGAGAAAGATATACAGGCCGAGACGGGACGAGATGACTGGAGAGTGGAGGAGACTGCATACTTAAGAACTCCACGGACTGTACGATTCACCAGATGTTGTAAAAATAATGAAATCGCGACGACTAAGGTGGCCAGGCCATGTAGCTCGGATGGGGGAAAAACGAAGATTATATTCTGTCCTGGTTGGAAGGCCCGATGGAAAGAGGCCATTGGGAAGACCGAGATGTCGTTGGGAGGACAATATTAGAAGAGATCTTCGAGAAGTAGGTGTTCGTGATGAAAACTGGCTTGATACTGCCCAGGATAGAATCCAATGGCGAACGTTTGTTACTGCGGCGATGAACTTCCGAGTTCCATAAGCCATAGAGTTAGTTAGCAATCATTGAACTCAAATAATCGTGACAGACCGAACAAAATGAAGTTTACCAAATATTTTACGAAGTGACCAAACCTAATCTAACCTTTGGGTACAAATCAAATGTTAATTAATATGGAGAAGTAATGATTTTAGCAGTGTATGCGGGCCAGCAATGTAATACCATCCTGAAACTTGAAGTAAATTTATTTTTGTTTCACTGTAACCCTTCTGAGCATTTATAATCAGTAATAAATAATAAATGATCAATTAATTAATAATATCTTAGTCCCTTTAGGTCCAACCCAGACCAGAAAAAAAAACGAAAAATCAAATTATTTTGTTGTTTTATAAAAATTGTGGAAAACGATTGACGTAATTAGAAAATTTATGGAGAAATAATTTTAAACAATAGTCATAGGCTTGTTCCAATTAATCAGCCTATGAACTTGCCCTGTAAAACCCCTTTAGAAACGATGACTTTATTTCAGTCCTGATGTTGCTACTTAATTTAAAGTTAATGCTATATTTTTTATTTTATTTTTAGCGTCGAAGTGGTTTCTCATAGTACTCACCTTTTTAAATCAAATCGATGGCCTGATTAAAAAAGGGAATCTTGGATTGATACTCAAATCACCTGCAGAGATGAGGGAACATGTTAGATCCCGATAATTCCTGTCCCTAATTTTTACTAAGAAAATATGGTCGCCGTAGGTATAATATCCTAAGATCTTACAGAAACGACTAAAACTTATCGGCAGATCACAAATTGTACTTTTTGAAGATGTCTGTGTCTGTAAATTTATTGATTCTTCAAAACATTTTTTACATATTAAAAGTATCTAGAAAAACGTTGGAAACTAAATCGGGACATCTGGTAGCCTTACACGACAAGGATATTTAATGTTCATGTCATTTTCTTGCTAGGCAGGGTTTCTGCCAGGATTTTCAGTTGGTGGGAGGGTTGTAAAGTCAAAATTGGGAGTGTGTAAGTGGAGTTTTGCACGGTTTCTATCGATTTTTCACAGCAACAATTTTAAAGTTGGGAGGGGGATGTTGTGGAGATTTTTGGGGGGTAACACCACCCACAAAGAGGGTCTGACGGAATCACTGTTGCGGTCTAGGCCTTTCCTGCCAAGTACGTTTGATTATTCTTGTAGTACGAGCATCGTTAGTTGCTATATTCTAATACACAGTATTGCCATATTCATACTCTAAGGGCAGGTTTTCATGAAAGCTTGCGTTGCTTGAGATTTGGGTGAGTAGCCAATTCAAACAAGTGTTTTATTGTAAGTGCGGCACGTGTTTCAATTGGCTATTCACCCAAATCGCACGCAAAGCAAGCAACGCAAGCTTTCATGTAAATCAGCCCTAACAAACTATTCGTGAATCTAGCGCTCCGGGACTATTTTCTCTCCTAGTGCACCACTGCTAGGAATGGCTAAGGCCCTGTGGAATTAGCCGCTACGTATGTAAACAAGCTTAGGAACGAACCATTTACGTACCTGTTTCCTTAGCTTTTGACTTGTTTTCAACTTCTAAATCAAACTCCAGAAGACCATTTCCAGTACTTTCAGCCGGTTGTAGTTTTATAGCAAATCCTGGTAAATATTTTTCAATATTAAATTTAAGAGCGTAGGTTCGAACAAATTTCGCAATCCTATCCAACAGAAGACTTCTTAAACGATTATGTTTTTCTTCAGCGTCTCTTGGAAGCATTGCTTCAATCTCCGCTTCTGAGGTGGCTCTCGACGAAGTTGTGTAACCACCACCCTGTTGAGAAGATTGTTTATTTTTCACTAATGTTACACCATCCCAAATTTGAACACTATCTGACTTTAAAGATCTTTCCAAATATGTTAGCGTTTTCAGTTGTAAACAATTGATGGAATCTCTAAAAATGGCGCACTCGTCATAGATATGGTTCAATCTTTCGTCGGCAGGTGTCAGGTCGTCGTCATTTTGCTGTACGTGGTTTAAAAATGCTCCAGCTGACACTGTCGACACTAATAGGAAAATTGAACATTCTACAATTATTGATTTCAACATGTTGGTTAACTGGCAACTATTCCTAAGTAGTACGAATCACTTAAAACTAACCACACTCAGAAACACTTCCAGTTTTAAAACTCACTAAATCACATCAACTTGTGTTTTCGATTAAGAGATCCAAGAACTTCAAAATTTTCCACAAGGTACAAACTTTCTCGTATTGTGGTAGAGCAAGAACGCTAGACACTAAACATCTGACCAAATTGAGGTCATGCTTAATCTTTTTAAATAGAAAAAGTTCTAGTCTAGTTTTCTTGGAATATTTTCCTCATTTTAGCTCAAAATCTTACGTTTTGTTCGTCTGATTATATTTGTCCCGTCCGCCCTCTTTCCACACACGAATATTAACCATTTAAAACATCAACAACTTTCGTATTTTCAAGACCCCTTTCGTCTCCAACCAACAATGAATATTGCATCAGTGTAACACTAACAATTGACTATATTATTCAACAAGCCCTATAACAAATGTATATATCCATACTGTTCATCTCCATAATAAAATAAAACTGCAGCATATTTTTTTTAAAAACACAACAATACGAATTTGACAAGTGAAAAAGTATTTTTAACGAGAACATAATAGTACGAAAAATGTTCCTTCCTTTCTTCTTGTCGGAATGCTTAAGTTGGTCAGTATAACCTCATTTTGAGAAGTATTTTTTTTTCTTCTCTCCAATTTAACTTACCTATTCATTGAATAAGAAAATTGCATTTGTACTCTTCATATGTTGTCTGTCAGCGAACACCTACTCGTATCAAACAACAGTGATCATGCATTTCTTTTGTAATGGACTTCATTTTGTTCTAGTTTCCGTTTGGTATTAAAAAAGAGTAGTTAGTTTCTCCGTTTGTAAAGTAGGTGGCACTACTGTAGAATATGAAAGAGAAGGGCTGTGTTTACCTGAACTATTTATCTTGGTGAATAAGTAGTGATTGACGTTTATAGAACTTTGATGTCTTATTACAGATATATATACTACAATATCTACCGACTCTTGTTTGTTGAAATACAACAATGGTATTTTCACATTCTCTCTAGTTCTTGAGGTGTAGAGTCACATATATTCGGATAATATTTAAGGCAGGTAATAATTAAATTAATATCACCTGTTGTTATTATGTAACAATAATAATTATTATTATCATTCAAGTGTCGCTAAGAAAAAAAAATTAAATTCCTAAGAAACCAACAATACAGTTAAAATTCAGTACAGTACAACCTCGTTTATCCGGAACAATTTTCGAAATAAAAATATTTTGTATCAGTTTCGAAATTTCTGTACATCATATAACAAGCGCGTCTCGTTAATTATTCAAAGTGTAAATGTGCTAAAGTAAAAATTCCTATAGAATACATATCGTCAAGTAATAAAGGTTCACAAAATAATAACTCCAGAAAAATATACAGTCGTTACGAATGTCGTACTTGTTAATAGATATCAGTACCATAAAAACGCTCTAATCAATTTAAAATAACGCTTTATTGAAAACATTAACTCTGTTTGGGCTGAAGTTAATATTTGAAGAGTATAGGTCCTCCTCTGTTGGTAATATCGAACCAATGAGCAATTTCGAGTATTGCACAAATTATCATATACTGGTACATCAAATTAACCAATTCTTACATACCAATATGTCTTCTATTTTCTTCTCGGTACTTCCTCTTGATTTCCAAATTCTGGTAACAGTCTATTCTTTCGTAATCTATAATCTTTAAATGAAAACCTCTCGTCATGATCAAAAACTATGTCATCAGCTCTAAACTGTAAAAAAACAGAAAAGCAGCTATATACAGTACATTCATAAAAAGAAAAAGACAACAACAGAAACTATAATATTAGGATTGTTTCAACCAAGAATAAAGTCTTTCCAAATGACGTCATAAACTATGACGTTATATCACAACCTATGCAGTATTGTATTTTAGTTCAATTTATCAGAACTGTAACCATTTCCTTTTGTAAAATAAAATATTTTGTTATTCTGTTTCTGTATTTGCAAATGCTTATAACTGGGGTTCCCAACTATTCGTTGACCCATTCCGGGACAAATATTTGCTGATAGGCCTATGCAAACTAATTTATCTGGGGTGACTTAAGAAGCGAGGAATATACCTGTTACCAGAGAAATTTGTCCATAAAAAAACCACTTTGTTACAGTTCAAATTATAAAGCTTGAGCTGTAAACATTACATAATTAGTTTTATTACTATTGATATATATATTTATATAATTTCCAAGTTTGTGATTTTCATTTTTATATAACTGCAAAGACACATACTTTTGCGCAAAAGTATCAGCATAACCATCACAACAACAACAACAGAAAAAAAATACTTTTAGTTATGGCATATTCAAAAAAAGAAAAAAACAGACAAATCTTCAGTGTCGTTCTTAATAACCTGGGATACAATAAAAAAGTCGTCCTATAATAATTGTAAGTACCGATCGAAAAGTATTGAATCAAATAAAATATTTTTTATAATATCTTGTTTTTAAAGTATTTCCAGTGTGATCAAGAAAAGAAACTCCATGAACATACACTTAAAAGACAGGAACACCAATTGTTTTTCTTACAACCACTGTTGCTGGGAAGATTAGCCGTCGTCACATGAACTGAATTTTTAAATCGGTATTTTTCTTCAGTTATTAAGTTCGGCCTGTTCTTTACTTATTCGTAACTCAAGCCAAAATTTATTTTAGTTTTATCTGGATTTCTGTTTTAATCTGATGTGAACATGTAACCCATGACACTAAAAACCCTCTCTCAGAAGTTATAAGCATTAGAAACTGGTACTGATAAAACAAAAGAAACTAATTTTAAATGTTTTGTGTTGCATTTATTTATTTATTTATTTATTTTTTTTGTAACCAACGTTCCTTATATTCATTATTCAAAAAACGGAATATTGAATTCCAGAATTTTAACCGTCCTGGTGAATAAAAAAATTCCTCCGAGACAAGACAAAATTACTGGTTAATCCCGCCCAAACCGGGACAGCTGGGAACCTTACTTATAACTGAAAAAAATAATCGTAAATATGGTTTACCCGGAACTGGTTCGGTCCCATCAAGTCCGGATAAACTAGGTTTTACTGTATTGTAAAGGTAATTAGATAAATATACAGACAAAGGTAAAAAAATAAAAAAAGCAAAAATAGGTAGTAAACAAAATAACGTAATATTAAAGACAAGAATGAAAATTTGAAAGAATAGGGTAGGGTGTCTGGCCTAATGCATGTGCCTTTAAAGGCTTAAATGGACGTACAATGGTTGCTCGATTAAAAATGGAAACGTTTTCTTCGCAATAAATGTGGTATGGTTGGGTCGATCTCTTATTGGTAATCAACTCATGTGATTTTGACTTTTTGTTTTCGGGAAACTTACCGTTTGGGATTTGGGTTAAATTTTTCATTATTGTGCTACTTTCACAGGGGTGACCGGTATCAACCCCCAGACTGAGTGAATTACTCTATCAATTAAAAGCAAATTTTGTAATAACAAGGATTCATTCATTGTTCTACTAGAATTACGCCCTCTTTCACCCCCTCTAAAAATTTAAAATTCCCCCAAGAGCATTTTCCCTGAAAGAAACACTGATTGTACATTACTTACGCATGTGTGAGTAACAATGAAACTTTTCCGTAAGACACTTAGATGAATGATCTGATGATTAATGTTCTACCCGAAGGCAGACCCTATGACCCGAAAGTCCCTATGTAAGGTGAGCCGATGGTGGTTTGCCATTGTCTTTTATCTCCTAAGGGAGTGGCATAGTTTAACGTGGGATCCTAACAACTTGTGTCCCCAATGGCTATCGAACCCAAGACCTGTTGATTGCAAAGCAGAGAGCATTACCACTCACCCACATGTGCCAATGGTCAATTATTTAGACTTATAAAAATTACATCACCAAAGTGAACTGATAAAATCCTGTTCCGGTCCGAACACTAAATTTTTGCTTTAAAAATATAGGTCCAGATCTGTCCGGTCCTTTTTGCTTGAAATTAGACTATTAGAAACATTTTTTGAGTTTGATATTTATTTAAATAAAGGTCAATGCGGATTTGTAGCTAACGCATTCGGTGAGTAACATTTGGCTAGACGGAGAAAGGGATTGTTGATTAAAGATTTCAAAATAAAAAATAAATCACCAGCGTCGAATAACAATGCGTTTGACCTATCCAGTTTGACGAAACGCAGTTTGATACAGATTCGCACTATTTCTGTATCGTTGGATTGACCTTGGCAAGTCTGTGTGTCCGTATACAATTCATAAGAGTGAAGGAGTGCTTTCACACACCCAAGACCCCTTTATGTACAGACGCTTCTACGCGGGTAATGGGAGAAGCGCAAATAGTGCGTTTTCTAAAACAATAGAACCAAATACACCTATTATTGACGTTCTCTGCTGTTTTTACTGAACGTCATACGATTCGTGTTCTAGAGTACATGACTCGTTTATTTACATAAACACTGATAATACACAACTTGTTTTTCAGATGAAAAAGTAAGTGTTGCCAGGCGTTTCAATGTCCAGTTGCTCAAAGACTTTCAACTGCATGCTTAAAACGCACTGGCAACACTACCTTCTACTTTATTCGTCTTTTCTTCTTCCTCTTCTTTCTTTCTCTCCCAGCTACAACGACATGAAAAAAGAAAGCGCGCTGCAGCCTGTCTTGTTGTACGCGCGTAGGAGCGCCCGTGCATAAAAGCAGTCTAATTGCGAAAATTGCTTCGGAATCTGTACCTAAAAGAAATTTCGTCGATGGATGGGCTAACCGTATTTTGATTCGACACTCTTCAAATCATAAATTTACCAAATCAAATCATGTTTTAGTGAAAACGTTCACTTTATATTGGTCACACACCTTTGTCACTTCAACTGCATTAATTATTAAATGTACGCCGTGAAAGAAATGCACCTATTTGACATTCTTTTAATGCATTGCTTTTATTGGCATTCTCGTAGTTCAAAAAGTGTAATCAATTTGCACAAGAACTGTAAGGATATTGTCAGGTATTTCTCAAAGCGAATTATGAAGACACTTTGGTTTGCATGATTGCTGTTAAGTGGTTATTTTCAACGGTAGATGGAAACATGTTCCAATATCTATAATGTGTTTATTTCCTTGCTCAAAATTTCAATGCTACTTCTACAAAAAACCACAACCTAATGAGTTAAAACTTTCAGAAAAGCAAGTTTATAACTATTGAAAGATTTCTATGCGTGCCGATTTTTTCTATTCTCTATTTCGTTTGTTGTTGCAACAGCGATGTTTCCATTCACCCTACAGAATTTACATAATTTTCTAATGAATAATATTAGAAAATAACAAAGGTTTTTAAAAAGTTATACACCTTTTCTGAAAATATGAACTCATTAGGTTTTAATTTTTGCAGGAGTTACATTGCAATGTAGTGCAAGAAAATAAATGCATTGGAGGTATTGTAAAAACATACTGAAAAACGGTTTTAGAAATAATTCGTTTACAATAACGTTAGTATTTTCTTTTTCCTCTGTAACAATAACATATTTCTAGACACTGTTCCTACATGATTTTGAAACGTCCCCCAACCTAATGATCCCAAAAGTGGATCACACAGACAAATAGGGTCGCCAGGAGCCTAGAGTACCCACGCAACGCATCTAACCTAACCTCTAGCTCCAAACATTTTCTACACCCCAGACGAGCGGCGCAGAAATGCCTTCCAGATTTAAGAATATCTGGGAAAGAGGATTCCAGATCCTTGTGATCGCTGTAAAAAAAAATAATTTAGATCGAGGGAGGAAATACCGGTAAGGCGACACCTCCAATCTTTTAATTAGATCGTCAGTTCATACTCCGAAGTACCAGCTGGTTCAGATTAGCGGCAGATTAAGAAAGAAAAAACGCAAATCTTTACATGGGAAATAATCTCAAACGATGATACGCAAAACGACTCATATGTGACTCATACGGTGTCTTTACTCACTTCGAAGTCTACAGGGTGGCAAAAGACCATGTCTTACCTTTACCTTAGTAGGGCCCACACCTGTAGTCTGGAATCGCAATTCCTGAAATAAAGACGAACGAACACAACGAATGACGGTCGCAACTCAATCCAAACGTAGTGTCATAACGCAAAACGCAAATAATATTTATTCACACAACTCACATGCTGGAGTCACTTCATATGTCAATGCAGAAATAACCAGAAATTCAATATATAGTTCCTTTCCCAAGTCATCACTTCTCAGCTGGCGAAAGAATTCTACCACTGGTCCACGGATTTATGAACCGATCTAATCTAATTAAAATAACATCACTTAAAACGATAGGTTTACCGAAACACAGAAATAATATAGTATCAATTGCTGTCAACTTCACGTAACGATTCGTAGCTAATTTCCAATAGATATCAAGTTAAACATTAAATAACTCACTGCACATTATAAATCTTACTAAACACTGTAAGAGGATTATCAACTAATGCCTTATATCGTACCTGGTTAACTGAGAGGTTTCTACACTACGTTCACTGAATATAAACTCAAGATTGTTTTCGAAGAAATATAAAAATTTCAGAATTTCAATTTATTGCTTTGAATTTACATATTTCACGCTTTCGGCTATGATAATTTTATCAGAATCTGAACAGAATTACAGTTGAGTTGTAAAACAAACAAATTTGAATCGCTGGTATACATTGAATTAAGCAGAACTGAAAGTTACGTAGTCACACATAAATGTCCATAATTTCTGTAATAATTAACAAATTCCGTTGATGTTTTCACAAATTATTTCCGAAATATTGTCGTATAATTTAGAAAAGTTTTAGCACAGTATTACTTACACGAAAGAAGTTCTAGTCCAAAATACATGGTAATGAAAGAATCACTTTAACCTTAATAATTGTGTGACGTCATTACAGATGATTACTACGTTATACAAAAGACGTTCTGAATAAATTTTGAAAATACAAAATATTGTTATAAAATATGACTTTTTCATTGGAGAATAGTGGCTGGAGTTGAAACCAAAAATTATCGAACCATCTTGAATAAATTAAAATTTACTATTAACATGAAAACGGTACGCAAAGATAGTCGAGCAGACATGTTGCTAATTTGATCAAGTAAGGAAAATATGCGGTAGCTGTCAAACATGGCTAACCGGGAATATCGAATAGATTTGGAAAACTGGAGACGAGAAATTGGCATATGACTATTGAAATCTAACGAACCGGTACTTATAATGTAAGAATTCGGTCAATAGCGGCCCCATACTGAAATTTAGAACATATTGAACATACTGATAAATAATCTCAAAACAGAAATAATATAAAATTTTAATGAGTTGAAAATTCCGAAATAATGATGTTGAAAAAGTCCTGATAGCACTTGTATCGGTTTTTATTCTTCTTACTACGATTTAATATATTGCATCGGAATAGACGAAATCAGACGAAATCGAAAATTATGTTAAATTTAGTATTTATATCTACCTCTCGTAGACAGGGCTTAGGAAGTACAGGCGACGGAAAGCCCAGACATCCACTCGTCTCGTTTTAAAAATTGGAACTGAACTAACATGGCGTGGGAGAGCAGTTCTCCCAGCAAACAGAGAAGAAGGCTGATTCACACCAATCAGCAAAAAACAAGTCACGAAGCATTGACTAGGGCCAATCAAAACAAGCGTTAGATCCAAGTCATTGCTGCGTGACTAACGAAAACCTGGATGGATAACGATTAAAAATCCAAAGAAAAATCCAAGCGGAACACGCTCAAAGAGTCTAAAACCAACCAAAGAGAATGAGCTAAAGAGAACACACTGAAAGAAAACAAAACGGAGACTAAGAAAAAAATAAAAGGGGAGAAAATAAATATAAAAATGGAACAGCAACTAGGCTGTTACAATTTTACGGTCATCATCTCCTCTTCTGAGATACCAGGTTTATGCGTAAGTAGTTTCCGGTTTAACTAAGAGATGGCGCCAGCAAAAAGTACGCAGCGTATTCATTTGACACATACGTCATTTTGTTCGTCTGACATTAAACTACAAACACACACAAGTTGCGTCTTTGTTTTAACGTTCAGTGATCATGTCGAAGTTTGTGCCTGAAAAAGAACATTTGCGGCACGCATTCCTTTTCTTATTTAATCAAAAGGAAAAGGCTGTTGAAAGTCATCGTCTGCTGGTAGAAACATATGGTGAACACGCTCCATCGATTAGAACATGTGAGACATGGTTTCGACAATTTAAAAGTGGTGATTTCAATATGAAAGACAGCGCGCGCTCTGGTAGACCACAAAAGTGTGAAAACGAACAATTGCAGGTGTTATTGGAGGATGACCCAACTCAAACTCAACAGCAATTGGCAAAAGCATTAAATGTGCCACAAGAAACAATCAACAGCCGTTTACGAGCAATGGGGAAGATCAATAAACTGGGTAAATGGGTCCCACACGATTTGAATAAACGTCAAATAGAAAATCGCAAAGTCAATTGTGAAATGCTGCTTCAACATCACGAACGAAAATCCTTTTTGTATCGAATTGTGACGGGTGACGAAAAATGGATTTATTTTGAAATCCCGAAGAGGAAAAAATCGTGGCTTTCACCTGGCAAAGCCGGTCCTTCAACACCAAGGCGAAATCGCTTCGGCAAGAAGACCATGCTTTTTGTCAGGTGGGACCAGAGCAGTATTGTGTATTATGAACTCTTGAAGCCCGGCGAAACCGTTAATGCGCAACGCTATCGCCAACAAATTATTAATTCAAATCACGCATTCATCGAAAAACGACCGGAATGGGCCCGAAGACATGGCAAAGTGATTGTGTTACACGACAATGCGCCGTCTCACACAGCAAAACCAGTGAAAGACACTTTGAAATCGCTTGGATGGGACATCCTTCCGCACCCGCCGTACTCCCCAGACCTGGCGCCATCTGACTATCACCTCTTCGCATCAATGGGGTAGGGTTGTTCGTCGGACTCGGACTGTCCGAAGTCCGGACATTTTAGAGTCCGAGTCCGATTAAATGTCCGGACAGTCCGAGTCCGAACTTAAGTCCGATTTCGGACGGTCCGAGTCCGAATAGAAATTCCGATTCGAACAGTCCGAATTCAGACAGTCCGAGTCCGAACAGTCAGAATTCGGACAGTCCGAGTCCGAAGAGTCCGATTTCGGAAAGTCCGAATTCGGATAGTCCGAGTCCGATTTTGGAGGAAGACAGGTTGAAAAGGAACCTCCAGTGTTTTTTTTCATCAGTAGGTCTTTGTTAAAAGCCGATACTGAAAAAAAAGGCGTGGTTCCTCTTTTCTTCCACTCTCTCTTTCCACTCTTCTTTTGTAGTGTAGTTGTAACCGCATACTTCCTTCAGGGAAATGAAAATGTCGAAGGAAACTGGAAATTTGCGTAACAGAATAAAATGACAAAAATAGGGGTTTAGGTACACATGCATAGATACCTCCGGCTTTCTCAATCACAACAGCAGTTATTGCTATCTTTCATAAAAATTTATGGGTGAATGAAATCTTTTTTTTAATCGTTTGGCATAACGAAACTTACTATTGACAAAGAACTCCTCCCTTTCCCTTATGTGTAAAAGAGAAACTTATATTGGTGAATAGCAGCTTGAGTGTTGACATTAACTCAACATTTTTTTTTCCTGCTCACATTTGATCATTTGCTCCAAGTTTTATTTTATTGCGTTGTTTTGCTGTGGCATTCTCCCATCCCTCTACACAAGGCAGGGAGAGGGAGAGAGAAAGAGAGAGAGATGGTAAATTGAAAGTTATAATTCGAACCTGAGGAATCTGTTTCCGTTTCTTGAGAAACCTTCCGACAATAAAAGCTGCCCAGTATGTTATTCATCTAGCATCTCACATAAGTTGTAGGGGTTTGTTGGACCATAACCCACCCCACACTTCTATTAGTTATCGTTGAATCAATTGTTTTCTGTTTTGCCAATCACTGCCAACGCGAAGCAGCCGTTTTAGCACAGTTTTGGAGAAATTGAATCTCCTTGCCTTACCCCTTTTCCAACTTTAAATTTTTCACTCTCTTGATGCAGTCTAATGACAGAAGTGGCAGACGAGTAAATGTTTCGCAGTAACTTGATGTATGCACTTTCGATGCTTTGATGTTAAAGTGATTTAAGTACTGCTGACAAGGAGACCGAATCGAAAGCTTTTTCAAAATCTATGAATCCTAAACATAGTGGAAGTTCATATTCATTAGTCCTTTCCATAACTTCATTCAATGTTTGTATGTGGTCCATTGTGCTAAATCCACGATGAAATCCGGCTTGTTCCCTTCCCTGGTTAAAATCCAAGTCCCGTTCAATACGATTCAAAATAACTTTGGTGAACATTTTGTATAGAACTGACAGTAAACTAATTGGTCTGTAGTTTTTGACGCATTATTTGTTCCCTTTCTTGTGCACCAAAATTATAACAACATTATTCCAACTTCTGGGTATTTCTCTCTTCCTCAGGCACATTGAAAATAATTTCGCAAGTTCCTCTTTCATGTCTTCACCTCCCGATTTAAACATCTTTGCTGTGAGTCCATCTTCTCCTGGCGATTTTTCGTTCTTCATCCCTCGAAGTACTTTATCCACTTCTTTCATTATATCTGGAACATCTACATCATTTTTTTCTGAGTCTTCATTTCCTAGCTCTTCTTCGGAGTAGTACAATTCTCTGTAGAATTTTTCAAATATTTTTATAATTTCTTCCTTATTTCTTGTTACGGTCTCATCTGGTCTCTTCAGGCTCAATCCAAGTGAGTTTTTCCGCCTTTTTCGTTTTACGTCAATTATTCAAATTTCAGTAGAAGAAAACAGAAATTAACTTTCACAGACTAAAGTTTGTTTCGTCCTTCAATATTGAGTACAATTAGTTTTAATTAAATGCTAGTAGTAACTCCAGGATTGTGTGCAAACACTTGAGGTACATTATTCTGTCCAAAAAATGTCTGCACACAATCCTGAGTTTACTATTAATATTTTATTAAAAGTAATTGCACTCATTACTGAAGGACGAAACGAACTTTTGTCTGTGAAACTTAATTTCTGTTTTCCTCTACTGAAATTTGAATAATTGACGTAAAACGAAAAAGATGGGAAAACCCACTTGGATTGAGCCTTAACGGCAATTATTTGCTTTTCCCTATCATGAGTTGCTGTTTGGTTTTCCTCAGGTTCTTATTCTCTTCGATTGTATTTCTAACAAGATTTTCGTTATATCTTCGTACATCCTCTCTAATTTTCTTCCTTGCGGTTTTATTTAGTTACACACACACATATATAAGACCTTTTCTTGGACTTTTTCTTTAAAAAAAGAAAGGATTTTCTTTTGCTTCCTGGAGAAAAGAAATTGTTATATATATATGAGCTCCTGAGTAGCCTAGTCGGTAGCGCGCTCGGTATTGTGTTCCTTTATCTACATGTAGGGTAATATATTACAATGATACACCTAGAAATATTCTTTACAGAAAAGCATTTTTTTAGAATCAAATTTGATGTACTATGTATCGATACAAAATTTAAAGTTGGGCAAACGCATAGAAATACATAACGATTAAATTTAGAGACACCTCTTTTCTTTGAAGTAAGTTTAAAAAAACTTTCCTTAATGTAGTTTTTTTTTTAGTCTGTGATTGTTGACAGAGTAATTCATGGATTATTATGAAATGTACTAACTAACTCTATGACTTATGGAACTCGCAAGTTCATCGCCGTTGTAACAAACGTTTGCCATTGGTTTCTATCCTGGGCAATATCAAGCCAGTTTTCATCATGAACGCTTCTTCTCAAAAATCTCTTCTGATATTGTCGTCCCAACGATGTCTCGGTCTTCCCAATGATCTCCTCCTATCCGGCCTTCCAACCAGGATAAAATGTAATTTTCGTTTTTTTTTCATCCGAGCAACATGGCCTACCCACCTTAGTCGTCGCGATTTCATTATTTTTTCATCTGGTGAATCGTACAGTCCGTGGAGTTCTTCATTATACAGTCTCCTCCACTCTCCAGTCATCCCGTCCCGTTTCGGCCCGTATATCTTTCTCGAAACCTTATTTTCAAACATTTATGAAATGTACAGTGAACAAAAAATGTTTGTACACTCCTATTGAAAGAAAATGGCCGATGATTTTTTTTCTAAGTTCAAAAGTTGTACAATTTGTCAGTACCGAACCAATATTTTGATAAAAATTAAATTAAATCTACGTTCAATATGATATGCTTGTCGTACTGTATATACTAGTTTGGGAATTGTGTTTGACTTACAAAGTATATTCATCGCCAACCATTTTCACGAAATGTGAGTGTACAATTTGATGAAAATTATTATTTTCTTTTTAATATTTATTTCTTCTCTCTTATGAACGATTTAAGAAATTCCTGTGTGCATTTAAGGAAACATGCTACTCTACAATATTTGAAAATTTCTTCTAGAATTAGCCGAAATATTCGAGATATATATATATAAAAGTACGTCCCGATGAGCAGAGATTCCGCCAGAATTTTCACTATGGGGGGAGTTAAAATCAAAATTGGGAGAGTGTAAGTGAAGTTTTGCAATTGACAATTAGAAGGCAATTGACAAACCACAATCGCTTCATATTTTTTTTCATCTGGGAATTTCGGGTAATATGTCTCCCTCTGGTAAGAATGCCCATCATTTTCATGAAATTTTACAAAATTTCTCGACCATTGAAAGATTTTTTTTTGTAGAAATTACTACAATAATTTACGGTTTTAGGAAGATTCTAATACAGATATAAAGACGTAGTTACTAAAGAGATGAAAAATCCAACAATACTAACATTGTCTCTAGCAGAAATAAAGATACCGACTCAGTTTTATCTTACTTTCATATAAAAGAAAGTTTATTTCTCTGCTTGCGTATCCTCAAATTACCTATGGTTGTGAGAATGAAGTTACGCTAGTTGACGGTAGATGACACTGCGATTTAGGAACATCTAGAGAGCCTGTAACATCCTACTTCCTTGTGAGAATAAAGAAATACATTGTATCTAGCTGCATTATGCTACATATAAAAGCGAAAGAGTGTTTATCGGTGTTGCTATCTTCTTTAAAAAAAATATATTTTGCAAAAAATCTTCATACCATTGAATAATAATGCACTAATATTACTAAACTTTTTTTTTTGCTTTTTGAAAGAGTAGTACTGCCACTGAACAAAACGAATAGGCTAGATTCACTGTAACAGTCTCCAACTGTAGCAGTGGTTATTTTTTTTTTCAGACTCAACTTTCTAAGAACTTAAGAAACTGATTACCTAGTTAAGTGTCTGCAGAAACCATCATATCTCTTCCTTCCTACCAATTCCCACCAATCACAATCATTCTCTCATTTAAGTATTAACTGAAAATAGATCGATTAAATTAAAAAAAATAAGTTGATTTTGATAATACAGAGTGGAAACCAGCGGCACCGCAACGTCGTTCTGGTACTACTTTTTTTGGGGGAAAAAAATGTTCCATTGTACCGAAAAAAAAAAATATTGACTGAGTCTAATGAATGTTATCATTACCCCCATCCGTACGAGACTGACAGTGCCACATGTGTCAAGTTTAATTAATGGTTGTGAAATTGCGCGGCCAAAACTTGAGAGACTGGGATGCAGAGCCATATGTGAAAACGTGGCTGCGAAAACACCGAACTGCAGATGATACCCAGAACAAGACCAGCAAACCCAACCAATTTGAAGGATTTTAATCCACTTGATAAGTTTTTGTCACACATTAACATGTGATTGTATCAAGATTGGGCTGTTTCGTTAAGTAAAATAAAAGATTTTGTACTTTGACGTTTCTTCAATTAAATGTTTCTTATTCAGTTTCTAAACTTTAGGCTTTCCAAATTTAATTGATAAAGGATTCCATGTATTTGTTTTAAGCTTATTCCTCACTTCAAAGTTAGTCTAGTTCTGAGTTATGTAGCCGCGAGGGAGGATTCGTAGCGTGATCACGGGTGGGAAGATACTTTTAGTAGCCAATGCGAGATAGGTAGTAAGAGCGCGAGTTCTCGCTGATTGGTTGTGTACTTCCCACTTCACCCCGCGCGCAAGCCAAGACCCTTCTCAGAGGTCTACAGAACTCGCAACTGCACAATATGACATATGGTAAAAATTGAAACGTTCCGGTACTGGAAAATTTACCCCTGGTCGAAACGTAATTTTTCTTATAACATGACGAATATAATGGGTGCAAAAAAAAAAGTATGGGATGATCTCTCTAGGTACTTACGATAAGTAGATGACAGGTTTCTTTGTTTTCAGAAATGATGAATCTGAAACAGACACTACTACGATGAGGAAACTGTTACGTTGATTGTTTTCCATTGCCTTGGAAACAAAGAAACGTTTCATGTATTATTTTTAAATGTTCAGTACATAAATTGAAAGACTGTGTTGTTATATAGTAAAACTGAGTTTTCGAATATGCATTTTAGAATAGAACAGATTTGAATGCTTTTTTTTTTTTAAGGATATTATGCCGCCTCACGCCTATAGTTACTTTTAAAAAAATATCAAGCTCTAAAGTTCATGAATTTGTGCATTCTTGGTTGTCCATGATTTGTTTCTCTTATTTTCATGTCAGGAATCTCGTGACATGTTTTTGTCAGTGTTATTTTGCAACACCATGTATATATACTAACAAATAAAAAAAATACTCAGCCCTCGTGGCACAGGCGGTAACGACGCGGTATACTGAGCGTCGATTGGGAGGCACGTGGGTTCGAACTCCACAGCCGACAATCCTGACTGACATTTTCCGTTGTTTTTTTTGTCAGTTCCACCACGTGAATGCCGGAATGGTACCTTAGAAAGACCTTGGCCGATACCTTCCTCGTACTCTACCTAACCCATCCCGGTCTGAGCTAATGAAGCCAAACTACCTTATAGTGGATTGAGGGAAAATGACATATTTTCGTCTAGGAGCCAATGTGGAATCATTAAAAGAAACATTTTGCCCAAATACATTTTGAACTTTCATGGTCATACTGACGGAAGTACAATAAGCTAAGTGTATATACAACGGATCTATAGGCGTTTAAATTGACCTCTTAAAATAGCCATCTTACCAACCACATCAGTGTAACTTGCTCATTCATGTGGGGGGTAGATGCTTAATACATTATAACTAAATTATATTACAATAATAGGGAAATTTAAATGTGAAACTTCATGTCTACGTTATCTATAATACGACGAAAATACATGAACAAGTATGGATATATTTCCACCACTTCAGAAAATATTTGTTCCAATCTCCACCTTGACGACATCTGCTTGAAAGAGCAGATTTCTCTCCTTTTGTGATAATGGTATACACGTTAATTATGCAGAAATGACGACGTCTTGTGTGAAATGGAAAAAAAAAATAGTTCTTTAACGTATAATATACATCCTGTTAAACATGTAGCGAGTCGTCGTAGCTTAATTAGTAGAGCGATGGCTTTGTGTTCGGTAGGTCTTGGGTTGGATCCCCGCGGTGTCATCTTAACTAAGGTTTACCCAAGGTTATCCTTCGTCACACAAGGTGCTGGGATGATGAAGCCGTCGTAACTGGGCCCTAGCCGACTTCTTTCCCATATTTTCACCCCACTCGTATTACGGTCTCAGCCATCCTTGCCTAAAATGTCATAAAAATAAACATTCAAATTCTACTGAATACGTACGCAGACCACTAATTAGAAATGTTTTTGTATGACTACATTCTGTTCAGGAAGAATAGTTCGAAGAAATGAGTGTCTTACCTGAAAACAGTCTTGTTTGACGCAATGCATTTAGATAGTGGGCATCTTATCCCCCACCTTCAGGGCAAGATGCCACTTCACATGTTCTATACGATTCAGTCAAGTGCGTTTTCTACTTTCTCATGGAATTTATTCCGATCCTAAACTGTTCACTGACTCGAAGAAATTGTTGTTAGGCTAAAAGGTAGATTTTTTTTTTCCAAAACTTGCTTCATCTCCACATGACAGATTACATGAAATTCACTACAACTCCTTAAAAAAAGCGTACTGACTAGTTCCTTCACACCCCACAAGTTTGCATTCTAGTCTTATAGCTATGGAATTACACTACTGTAGCCATTTCCTCTCAAATCACTTTAATTAAAATTCAAATTTAAAATAATAATTACACTATAAATACTTTTATGAAATCAGTTTTTTTTTAGTTTATTTTATTCTTTTAAGGAGTCGCTATGGCTCATGCGGTAGCGCGTCTAACACCTATCGGTTGACCCGAGTTTAAATCCCGACCAGGACCCTGGAGACTTTACTCGCAGTGTTCCCATACCTGTCGCTGTGATGTGCACTCAGCCTCCTATCAAACTGTGTAACGGTTTCCTTGGTATTCATGGGCACCTGGTCGAACGTGGGACTGATCACCCCAGCTTACTCCGTGTTATTGGTCGAGAATATATGAAGCGCTACCTACACATCCCCCATGCGCCGTTCAATGCGCGAGTGTACCACATAAGGAATGCCTTTATCTTTGTTTATTTCATTTTAAAAGGAGTCAAAACGCAATGGTAGTGAAGTGTTTCCTTTTTTTTTAAAAAAAAAGTACAAATTTATTTTTTAAAACATGATTTAATTAACAAATTCTTTTGTTTGTATGTATAATTAAAAACTAATACAATACAAAAGGATAGTTAACAAATAAATTAAATTCACAACAACACTACAAATTAACAAAATAAAAATATACACAACTTATTGCAGGATTGAAGAACGTCGTATGTCAAATAACAATAGATGGCAGTATATGTACACGGTTTTTTTTTAAAGAAATGTCTGTAAGCTTTGTCTTTACGAAAACAGCCTTAATATTGTAACAATGAAAAAAAAATACGTCGTATGTAAAAATGTTCCGATATTGTTGTTTTCTATGAGGTAATAATGTGATGAAAAAAGAGATAATAGTTTTGTTTCCACATCAAAGTACACTAAAAAATTATAACAAATGTCCTGCTTGTTTATGTTTGCTTGTGGTTGTAAATAAATGTGTGTGTGTGTTTGCTTTTAAGCAGTTGATATGTAAAGTACGGAGTGCTATTTTATAAAACGTACATGTTTTTAATATTTACATAGCAAGGATAGTCTTTTAATATTAATATACAATACATGGTTCAACAATGCTATTGCTTAATTCTCATAATAATAATAATGGTTACATGGTTATAAAAGGAACTATTTTACTTAACAAAATAACGAATATAAATTGCGTTATTGTATCATAGAGTTATTTTATAAGATTGTACCATAATTTTCATACATTTAATGACAACAAGATTTTATTTTTATGGAATACAATGGGCAAGTCAATACAATATGTCAATAAAGCTGTGGTACCTTTACACAAATTATTAAACTTAGTAGCTTAAAATTATTTTCGTAAGTTTTCTTGTGCAACTATAAATATACATTTGAATTTCAATAAGATTTTTTTTATATAACCTGCTTCGTATATGTTTTCAGGCAGTACAAAATGGTCCTCAGATAGGCAAATTAATTGTGACTACAAACGCTCCATCTATCGTGCAACAGAGATAATAAAATACGTCTTTCCTTTTATATTGAGTAAAATAGAGCACTTTTAACAAAACGAAATACTATAGAAGGGACAAATTAATTCGTAAAATAAACGTCAGATTGGCTCACAAACAAAGACATTTCATTGAACCAATATTGCCAATAAACAAACACACACAGGCAACGGCGCTATGATATGAAACTTCAAAGGTTTCCTGCTGTTAAGGACCGGACTGTAATTATCACATAGAACTTCATAATAAGAGTCCAATAAATAACAAAATAAAAAGTTGGTATGTTAATTTGTGTTTTCTTGTCTTATATATGTATTACATATACATAAATTACCTTAGGTAATAAATTAATCATAAGAAAAAAAAGGTAATCATTTGTTATTACGACTATAACAACTAATGTTAAAGAGACCAGCTCTTTTCTTTATAAAGCGCAGTGCTGAAAGAGGTGGGAGATATTTCTACTAGCCAATGAGTTTGCTTGAGCTTTGCTAATTGAGGACGACTTTATAAAGAGGAAAAAAATAGGTGATGATATGCGAGTGTGCATTCTATGTTTTCAGGCTATGGAATGACGCAAAAATTATTTTCCCTTTATTTTTTTCTTTTATAACGAAAAGCGGAAGACTGTTTTTTTTTTGTATTCTTTCTCTTGATCATCGTCATCATCATCTTAATTCAGAACAAGATTTTTTGAAGGGTTTCGGTCAGTAGGTCAGGGTGTCACGAGTCGGACTTGGAAAAAAAAAGTCTTCTGGTACTTTTCTTTTAAAATAATAATTACATTGCATATTTCTTTTTCCTTGAACGCTGGTCGCCTCATATGGCTTTCTTTTGTAAAAAAAAAAAATATATTATTCAAAAACTTTCTTTTTTCTTTCTTTTTTGGTAATATTACTCTTCTTTGTGCGCATGAGCTCTATACGCCATCTGGTGTGGGTCCACAGCTTCTGTCTCTGTTCCGAGGTCCCGTCCATAACCGTGCCCACCACCATATTCGCTACCTGTAGAGTAGGAATGAGAGTGGCTGTAGTGTGGGTGTGAGACGACTTCGTACGAAGCTTCACCGTGTGAGCTAAATAATTTCTTCAAGCCAATGATCACGGACAACAATAAGGCGAGCTTGCTTACAGTCAGAGCCTTGAATGCAATCAAGGCAACGGCACCCAATGCGATGGGGATTAAAGTGGCGAATTTCAATTTCAAAGCCAACAGAAGAGGCAACAGGAGTTTCTTTTCCTTCTTGCGGCCTGCAAAGAAAAAAGAAAAACAAGAAAAAGATTAGTCAGAATATGTGTTTATCATATCGTATAAAAAATAAACAAATAAAATTATCAATAAAAAAAACACAAACGTGAGTATAAACGCTAAATAATTGAAATGGGGAAGATGTGACCTGGAGCTCGGTTGTGTAAAACACCCATATCCCAGCCAGATTTCAAACCTTAGAGACTCTGGTCTAACCGTGCTAGACCACACGACCACTGTGGTCGCTTTGGCTAGGGTGATTCATTGGTGACTCACTACCACAAGGTAATTTCCCACACTAGTTTCGTTCAATTTACATATCTCGGATGTATGATTCATTTACTTTGATTTTTGGTCGTGGTTTACAGGCTGTCCAGTTCGAATGTCGTCTGAGACATGTGAAATGTCTGTTGTGGTGCATTTTTAAAAAAAAAATATGAAGTAAATAATTCTAAACTTTAATTAGAATCGACAGTCAGTTTTAAATATGCAGAATGATGTCTCTTGGCAAGTGCAACTTGTGGAGAAAGTAGCAATCATGTTTTGCTATTATCGATAGGTACTAGCCTAGTGGAACTGAGGACAAACCCTGGAAAAACTTAAGCCAGAATGTGGTTTTAAGCGAGGTCTGAACCGGTTAAAAATATTTTAAAATTAAGTCTTAAAACTCTTTATTTATTTTATTAGTAATAAATTAACAGGATAACTAGAATATCTTAAAAAGAGCGCTTTATTCTTTAATGGTGTTCCCAAGATGCCACAGATATCCCTTTCTCTACTCGGATTCTGAATTAAACATCCCAGTTTCCATGAATATAGGCCGATCTGGTAGCCATGTGGTTTGGGGCGCTAAGCCAGCGTCTCGAAGATCCATACATACAAAACAAAGTTTACAAAGATTTTTTTTTTTTTCGTGAATATGCGAAGAAGAATACTTTAAAATTTCTTGAATTATTCCGATTTACATTTTTATTATTTGGACTATTATTTATCCATGATTTATTATTATTGAAGCATGGTCATTATTATTAAGCCATAATTGATTTGATTCAGCCGTAATTGTTATTATTCATTCATAATTGTTATTATTCAGCCTTAATTGATATTATTCAGCCTTAATTGATATTATTGAGCCATAGTTGATATTATTCAGCCATAATTGTTATTATTAAGCCATAATTGTTATTATTCAGCCTTAATTGATATTATTCAGCCTTAATTTATATTATTCAGCCTTAATTTATATTATTCAGCCATAATTGTTATTATTCAGCCTTAATTTATATTATTCAGCCTTAATTTATATTATTCAGCCATAATTTATATTATTCAGCCATAATTGATATTATTCAGCCATAATTGTTATTTGCAGCCATAATAACTTTTATGCAGACATAATTATTTCTTATTCTTATCTGTATTCAATGAAAATTTTTCTCCAGCGTGCTCTTACTGGTATCCAAACAATTAGAAACAAACCTCTCAGAATTATTTGTTTAAATTATCGTGAAATTCGAGTGGTTTCTCATTTTTCTCACTAATACTACCGTAAATTTCCATGTAGACACTTCCAAAGACTTTTCTGGTATGTCTAGTTTGTTTCTGCTGAAACAGAGTATAAATACTAACCAGTAAATTGCAAGTTAGCTAAAGTGGTGCAGTCATAATTGCATAAAGATATCACAATTGGCTCTTTTGTACTAATGCAGTATCATAGCCACAAAAATGCGACTAGTAATCAATGAATGCGACATAAAGCTTTTTTTTTCTCTCTCTCTCTTCTCATGAACCAGAAACCACAATAAAATCAAAAGCTTCATCAGTAGACTGCAGTTTGTGGCTTTACAAGTGAGTGAACTAACCAATCTTACAATGCAAGTTGCCACAATAGCGTGTCCTTTTTTTCCTCAGTTCAGTGTTGCCAACTGCGTGATCTTAGTAGCATTCGAAAAAAGTACTCATGCATAGTGCAAAAACTACTTGTAGTTCGGTTTAGAACAAATGTGTTTATTAGTCTAATTTTTATTTTGTTGATGACGTTTGGAGGTTCATGTTCCTTGTTGAGCATAAGATTTTTCAGACAGGTTTGTAGCTAAAAAGAAAAAAAAATCGTCGAAATCATGTATTCTATTGAAACATAAAATTTATGTTTTATTTATAGCTTGTTAAATCTACACGCACTTACGTCACAGTCATAGAATGAGTAAGGTTGAGTCCAGGACTTCTAATCAAGGTATCATCCCGCTTTTAGACTGGCGAGCTTGAGGATGACTATCGTGCAGGGATTCGAGTCAACATCGCTTTCACAGTGAACCTGTAGTGCAAATACATTTCCCTCGCCACCTTCATACGACTGAGAAAGAAACCAGGCTATATAACCTCTTGGGTGAATGGTAAAGCTCTCTGTCCTGTTATTATGAAGTCCGTAGCTCGATACTTGATGTGAGTTACAGGTGATTGGGAACCCACTTTAAAAGTGTATGTACCACACTCAGGGCGCCGCCATCCATCATCCAATGAAAGTCAATGGTAAACTACTATCGGTTCAACTTGCTCAGGAACCTTTGGCGTTACAACCAGACACAACATCCATCATAATTATGTTTTGGCATCAGTATGAATAGTTGGTCAAATAACTTAAAGAGATTTTCTTCTTATGTACTGTAGATATAGTGACAAATTTCGGTTTGCATAATTTGAGAGGCTAACGATAAAAAAAATGTGTGTTTTGTAGGAAAATGGTTCGGGAGACGTAGCCTTAATTCATTCCTTACCTAGGACTTTTTTCTTTCCGAATGCAACACTTATAAGTACGAGATGAATACAGAACACAGTTGCAAGGTAGTGAACTTTTTTTTTTTCTCTTGTGCGTGATGGAGTTATAATGGGGAAAATGAATACTTATGAGACGCTGGATCTCATTACAGAAACTTGTTTTAGTTTATTACCTTTGCGAAAGCTTTTTTGCTGCTATTACCAATAAATGCAAACATTAAATCAATCAGGAGAAATTTATGGTAGCGTAAAAATAATAGTAACAATTAGTTTACTAGCGCAAAAACATGTCGTGAATTGGCTTTCCTTGTGTTCCACTGGCACTTTCTTCCCTGCTTTCTCCTAACTTGGCTAAGCAATAAATTTTTTTGCATAGCCATTACGAAATTAGTCATTAGCATATAAAATGAAGTACAAAATGTCTACGAGGAGTGATTGATTTGTTATGACGAGGCTTTGAGCGTCCAAAGCGGATGCCAGAGTCGTCCAAATTTGTCCGTTGAATATCTTCTACTTCTAATGAACTTGAGTCCAGACCACGTGAACACAAAGAGAACTGAAGTCTACTTGCTACCTAGGGATACTGATTGACTGCTGGTAGTGTATTTTAATTTAAATTATATAATTTATATTTATTACTCATACGTCACATATCTGAGAGAGAACGGTACCCGGCCCTCTATTCTCCCAGGAGAGGAAAGGGAAACTTAGCGGCAAAGCTTTAATCTTGATACCATGCCAACATTCGACTGGTGAAACTGAGGGACGGTATTGTCGATAGTAACAGAGCAATACTGAAACGTGTATTCCGCCCAAGTTCCGGCCTGTAATCTGGTACTGTAGCCAGATTGGACCACTATTATTATTATTATTTGAATGCGTTATGGCTTTTCAGGCATGTCTGTCCTAAACTAATTAGAAATCTAATAGCAGAGTTTAGGGAAATGGAGAAGGAAGTGGTATGTGCTGTTATGTTAGGTACAAACCCGATATTCGTGTGGTTATAATGAAGCAACTTTATGATCTGTATGACGTGGAATTAAGGCTGTGCTGATCCTAATGAGTGAAGTCTGCCAATTGACAACGGTGATCTCCTTACTTTATCGTGTATTGAAACAATATATTAAGTTTACGACTAAACTCTCGCGTCCTCTGTAGGATTATGGAAAGTGTACCCAGGATTTTTTTAGGGTTTATTTATAGCTTTAAAAAGTGTTTGAATTTCAGCTAGATCTCCCAATTGCATGAATATTTACATGTATGATATCAAATAAGTTAAGCTTCAAAATGTCAGTATTTTTAGTATATTGCTGGTGAATTTTCAGGTTTTTAAAAAATGGATAGAGGTTAAAAAAAATTCAATTTTTAAATTAAATTGAAAAAATTCAATTTCTAACCGGAAATTAAAAAATTCAATAAATGGCAAGGTTATTTAAGTTGAATAATTTCATATATTTCCGGTTTATTTTCAGAATTTCCAGAGAATGTATAGAGGCGAAACAAACTAACTCAATGTCTGAAGGGAACCGCAAGTTCATCTCCTCAGTAACAAACTGTCATCCTGGATAAGAGAAAGTCTGTTTGCATCACAAACATCTCCCTGTAGAAATAAAGCGACCGTATCTCAGTTGACAAGAGAGTTAGTTGGTTTCGCATCCGGGAGATCATGGGATCAATACCAGAGATCTTTCATGTAATTGAGGTTTTCCCAGTTTTTTTTATTAAGTCACACCAGATTAATTCCGGGATGGAACCTTACAACTTCCTCCTTGCTTTTTCCTCTTCCCTATCCCGATCTAAGCCAAACATCAGTTCAGCTCAATTTCAAATGCTCCTCTCGAAGACTCTTTCCAATATTGCCCTCGCCACGACACCTTGGTCTTCCTAATGATCCTTTTCCCTAGGCTTTCCCAACCACATTCCCTCCCAAACAAAATCAAAGTTAAATTCTAAAGGACTACTAAATATAGCATTTTTTTTTTCCAAAAAATGATGGAGCTAATTTGGAATTAATATCATGGCTCATTTTGAATCTTTCATAAATGGTGAATTAAAATAAAGGTATTAAAAGTGAAAAGACTATAATTATTAATAATCTGGCTGTGATATAAATTAATTACCCTTCCTAAACGAAGAAGTTGTTGCTGAAAAGGAATGCGAATTAAAGTGACTATTCTTGCGCTCCAAAAGTGTAACTATTCAAAGATCGGAAGTCCTACACTTCTACACCTTCACAGTGGATATTTATAGAACTTAACAGTGAACTAAAGGGTAACTTCACAGTGAATCATAGAACATACAGATCTATAGCTTCTCAGTACATAAAAAAACACAGGCGTAACAGGCCTATAGGCCCTGAGCCTGCCCCAACGCCATCTGTCCGTGTTTGGTGGAACTACGTCCACCTGAGTAACGGCTGTGTGGTCAGCACTGCGCGTACCTAACCACAAACAGGCGTATCAGGGGTTTTCCAGACCGAGTGTGGCCGTCACGTCTTTATTCACGTGACTCCCCAATTTGCCTCATGACGCTGGGTGGACGCCGAAAGGTGGGATTCCAGCCGGGAATTGAACCCGGGACCACGCGGACATGAGTCTAACGCTCTAACCACTAGACTATGGAGCCCCTAACAGTGCATCAAGATGCCTATATTTCTATGACTTCACAGTGAATCAGAGGACATACATTTCTAAAAAGTTTACAGTGGATTAGAAAGCATAACATTTCTAAAATCCCGCAATGGCCCACAGAGATCATTTGCAACATTGAACAAAAATAAAAAATCGTAGCCGAAATTCTAGAACACTTTACAGTATTAATTTCCGAGAAAATCTCAAAACAGATTCGTTCTCTAGATATGTCCTCCTCATATAGGTAACTTCTTTACAATTCCTTGCAGCAATTTTTTTTTCTGAAGATATTGACTAGCTTTCTTTGTATGAAGAATCACCGGAAATACCACTGAAAGATTGAACTTGAAACCGTGAACTAGTTTCGTGATTGTTCACCGGATGGTGATAAAATCCTCCTTCCACCTAACCTATTGTATTCAATAAGTATGACCCAAATTCGTTATTACACGAAACTACATATACTTAATTAGCAATAATACTAGTGCAAGCAGAATTTAAATTACAATTGAGGAAACGCGTTATTTTTTCTTTCTTCCTTCAAATATGTAGAACCACCAAAGGCTAGTTAATTTAGAAACCTCTTTATATTACTTTGATGCTCATTTTTTTTGTATTTTAATATTAGGGTTCGTGACGTCAATGTAAAGACCTGGTAATATTGGTTCTGGTTGAATGAACACAAATGAACAGGCACACGAAACAAGTTTAAATAGAGGTGTGGAAGAAGCTCGTGATTAAGGTGCAGAAACTAAGGCAAAAGTGCAATACTCCGTAATAATTGTGTGGGCCGTAATTTACTGTGGGAGAGCGGTAACACTCGCTACCTAGTTCGTAATGAAGAGAACCTTAGTTCGATTGAAGATAGAAGTAATTCAGTCCGAGCGGTCATAGCTCAATTGATAAAGTGTTGGCTTCACTTTCGGGAAGTCTTGCGTTCGATACTAGCTGCTAACCACCCTGAGGGAGGTTTCTCCAGGATTTTCCCTCAATCATACAGTGCAACTTCCGAGGTCCTGGTCTAGTCCTTCCCCGAATCGTCCCCTACACTATCTCGGCCTGAGCCAAAAGATAATAAATTCAAATTTATAATTCAAACGCAAGTCGTTTGATGCCCACTTGAAACTGTTTTTAAGTTCTGGCCTTCACACATCTTCATCCTATGAAAGCCAATGCAAACCACAATCGCATCATCTTGTCAACTGATCTTCGGGTACATATACTAGCCTGCGACCAAAGCACCCATCATCGTCATCATCAATTTATTGTACGGTGGATGGTTAGGCGGAAATGCGTTCACCACGTATTTGGAAAGTTCTGGGATCAAAAACAGAAGAAGGTAGAGATAATCAATCCTACAATTAAAGCTTTTCCTTGGCTTTCCTTAGGCACACCAGGCGAATGTCGGAGGGTAGCTTAATTTTAAGTCCACCTTCCCTTTCCTATCCAATGTAACGTGTTAGGTAATGACGAAACAACGTGAAATTTTGAGAGATAGTTGAAAAGTACATAAATTAAAGTGTGAGAACATGGGCTAAATTCGAAAAGTATATAAATTCGACTGATTTTTTAAATTTGAATTTATTTATGGCCTTAAGGCATCTCAGGCTTAGGCCGTGATAGAGTGAGGGAAAGGGTGTTGGAAGGTAGCCTAATCAGTAGGTACCATCTCGGAATTTGCCCTGTATTACTAAGGGAAAACTCAGTCAGGATGGGCAGCCGATGCTATGGTTTCCAGAGCTTTTTGATTGCTAAGCCAACGCTCTACCAACTGAGCTACGGCTGTTCGGTCCCAACTTCCAAATATCTAGAATATAATTTAACTTCAATTCCCGACTTTGGAGTGTAAAACCTCTCCATTCGATGGAACTGAACTGAATTAAATTCAATTTACTTGCATTCGTAGTCTTTAGGCATCTATGGCTCAGGCTGGGGAAAAGGATGGAGGAAGAAATCTAGCAGGACTTAAGCTAAATGTACCATGCCGGTATTTGCTTGGTATGCCTGACGAAATGGTAAACTTCAGTCATGATAGTCGGTCGCTAGTACCTTCTATAGGAAACATTCACAGGCATGCACCAATTTCTGAGAAAGACACTGGGGTCGAAGAGGCTAGACGGTCTATTAAGATTTATCTACGGTAATATTAAAATTTTATATTCATGGCCTTTTCAGCATGTTCTGACGTCACGTCATTAAGATTATTTTGTATCCAAGGGAGACAAAAGAACACGAGACAGCACTCAAGGTTCTGTTTCGGCAGATTGCTAGTGTGATTGAGAGAAGCTAGGAAAAGTCTCAGTCAACTCCAAGATGGCTAGTCCTCAGGTTTGAACCTGAGACTTCCAGAATTCGAGATCAGTACATCTCCGCTGAGAAACCCGAATTCGATCTTGCTCCTTCCTTTATTTGTCATCCTGCATTTTTTTTTTTTTTTTAATAAATGTTCGGAAGTTTCATTCACCTTTTCCTCCTCTGCTTTCGACCCTTCAACCATACCTCTAATGGATCTTTCAAAATACATTCTCTACGTAACCAACCTGTCCTTATCTGTTTCTTTTTCTATTTATTGTCTCCTGTATTATTTATCCTTCTTCCATTCTCTCTGACACTCTTTGCACTTAATATTTTGCTATTGTACACATTCTCCTACATGTCTTTATTTCAAATGCTTCCAATTTTGATTCTTCACTCTTTCGTACACTACCGGTACTCTTATTAAAATGTAGAAGAAGAAGAAAACGAGAATAATACCGACAAAGCCATTAAAACGAAGGAATGGAAAATATTCTCTCAATGACAGAGAAAAAAAAATGATTCAGTTGCACGGAGCTGACATCAACATCTATAACGATAAAGAGACGGAGACAAATGAGAAGTCTGCGATATGTAGATCTGAAAATCAACAGAGACAAATAAAAAAGTATTTTTTTTTTTAATGAAGCTCGTTCGCGTTACCAACCACTTTGGATTTCTGAATTCAAAATCGATCTTAGCGCCTTTCTAAGCCCTCTCATACTCACAAAAGAAAATGAATTCATCTCTCTTTTAATTATGTTGTTTTGTACTGCCACTAACTTAGATTCGAAATTCACGACATCATATTTGATTCCGAAAATAAAATTTTTGACGTTAGCATCAAACTCAACGATCTTTGAGCCCCCTTCCCCATCAGATATAACATTTACACTAAAATTAAACTGGTAATAAACTTACTGTGTGTGTTCCTATCTGATACGTATATCATTCATCACAAAATATATCTGTCAGTAAAAGTTTACGAGTGATGTTAAAAAGATAATGAATGATGATTATGCATTGAAGGGGTGAAATTCTTCAGGCAGAAACAAGAAAAATAAGTCATTTGTAGAAACGAAAAAAAAGTGGATTATTCAATTACATCATTACAAATTACAATATGTAAAAAAAAAATGCCGTAAAGACGGCTCCATTTCGCAAACTGCTACTAAATTATAGTCAAGAATCGTATTTCAGTCAAATTAATAATTACGAAAATACAGCAGAGAGGTTATTTCCCCGTGTTACAGCAGAGAGTTACGGAATATCCCCTCTTTGCAGCAGAGAGGGAATTTCCCCACATAAGAATTTAATCGTAGCACCGAAATCCCATCTAACCTGCGTTCCTAAATCATAATAGTTAACCAAATATATTTATCGAATATATATCTTTGATTGTAATTTGCTAAGATTGTGTAAATTATTTAGTCAGAGATAACGAAATTTGTGAGGATGCATCATTTGGATGCCTTACTTTTCTTCAATTTTTTTTCTCTCGTTTTCTCTGAGGAATTCAACCTTGAATTTATAACCAACGATTTTAAAACACCCTGTATAAAGTACGTAAAAACAGAGCAAGTGGGATCAAGGAAGTTGATTAGGACATTGACCACACTGAAAATTAATGCGATTTCGTGATACAATTAAAGTAACAAAAGTACAAAAGAATTATCTCTGATCAATCTTTTCAACCTCTTACAAATTCCGTCAAAATCGCGTTTACCAAAGTAGAAATTGGAAAGAGGAACTTTACAAGATGCAAAATATTAAAATCCTCCACTTGAAACTTTGAAAGTGTATTGGAAGTAATAGTGCAATCATACCGGTATTTTTAAATCCATTCTCTCTATACTTTCCCCAACGAACTATTGAAATATCTTCTAGCTTGTTCACACGATTTAGAAAAAACTGTATTTGGATTCCTTCTTCCCTCGGGAGCTTTATTGTTTCTAATTCTGGATACTAAACTCAGGTAAATTGAAATAAAATGTTATACCTTTGTGATTGCTTTATTCTTGAAATTTCTATGAGACATCTTTTAGCCTCATTGTAGTTAATTTTGTGACTACTATTAAACCACTGGTATTTTGGAAATTAGTACTACTCTTTCTGCTGCATAAAGTCTAATTTCTATAGGATAAAACTGTCCAAGAAGAAGTAGAGTTAAATCAGGGCCGGGTTTAGGATTAGGATGTGTGTAAACGGAGTCTTGGCGCGAGTAGGGTGCCGAATTAAAAGGGGACCAAAACGACTGAGAAATCTCATTAAAAACATATGAAAATCAGTCAAAAACTATGATTTTCACACGGTACACGGTATTGGATGGGTTCCCGAAATGTGGTCTTGAACAGCGTGCTATTCTCCCTAAATCAGGCACTAGGTTAAATCCAGAGCATAGATGAACATTGGATCCATTTCTAGAAAAATATAAACCTTTATGAAAGATCTGATTTTTCATTGTTTAATGGTAAAAATTCAGGACATGCACCTGATAGAAACACTGGATTGAATTCGAAAATTATATTCCAAGACAGTTTAGAGAATACGGATGTTCAAACAAAAGAGAAGAAATATCAGAATAAAGGATCGTTTGTTTGTACGTGAACATCTTAACATTTTTTTCCTCAGTTGGACAAGCTCAATAAATCCCCCTTCGTGTGATAGGTTGTCGTCCCCTGTGGGTAAGTGGTAACGCTTACTAATTTGTAATCAAGAGGTCCTTGGTTCGATTCCCGGTCGGGACAGAAGCTGTTCGGAGTTCACGTTAAATTGTATGTCCCTTCCTTAGAACCGTCATTTCCCTCCCATGGAAAGGCAATGGCAAACTATCATCGGTTCATCTTGCCCAAAATCCTTTTCCTTCGAATACCTATCACCATCATCAGTGTAATTGGTTCTTTTTTTATTGAAAATCCCACTCCATTCTAGCTCTATGATTGACTCAGCAAGTCACGTACTGGTGTAAAATTCTACCCACGTGAGTCACTGAACTAGTCACAGAATTTAGTGGGATTTTCAATTAAAGAAAATATTACACCGATAATTATCGAGAGGATACACGCATGTTTAGAGGTTGTTGATAGCCTTTTCCTGTTACATCTTTTATCTCTACGCAAATGCAACATAACACAAAATATTCTAGTTTAAAGTAACCATATTTAACTAACCTAAGAAATCACTTTACAACAGCATGAAATTGAACTCTAAAAACAGTTTTTAAAAGAAGAGGTACAGAACCTAACTCCTTAAATGTTTCGTTTTTTTCAAGTCACTTACAGTCTATCCCCCTCATCTGGTGGTTGTAATTACAAACTTCAAATCAACACTGCTGAAGTACTCGAGGTGAGTCTTGCCAGTGACCATACTGACTGAGGGTCACCGGAATTTTCTTTCAGTTTCACCAGCCGAATGCCAGTACAGTACCTTGATAAAGGTTATTATCGCTATCTTTCCCTTTTCCTTCTGAGGAACACCATCCATCAAACACGTTGTAGCTATATGTCTTGTTCATAAACGTTAAATTAAAAAAAATATTGATCTTATAATTGTATCTCAAACAAATTTAAACCTTTTAAAATCAATTGAAATATAATTAAACATACCTTCTTCCAAAGCCTTCTTAAGGAGGGACAGCGAGGCCTCTGGGAGTTTCATCTGCAAGGTATGGCTTCGTAAGAACTTGGACAACCTATCCATGAGTAAGGTATCCATCTGAGCATCTCTGGCTTCGACATCCGGAGAGAGATTATTCTCCACTTCAGCTTCTGTAAGAGCACGTCCATTAGTGTACTGATCCGTGTTGGGATCTTTGACCAAAGAAACACCGTCAGTAACTTCAATGTCATTTTGTCTAATCGCTCTGTCCACAAAGGTAAGTGCCCTCATCTTGAGACAAAATAACATGTCCTTTTGTGCACACTGTTCCAAAACTCGATACACTGGAACTAAATTAACAATGTCCTCATCATCGCCACCACCAACAACTTCTTGGTCCATTTTCACTTCTTGTGGATATCCGAACACCACCGATAAACAACTGATGAGGAGCAAGAAAGACGTAATGCACTTTTGGTGAGCCATGGTTTTGTTGTTGTCGCGTCGAAACAACGAACAAAAAACACACTTTAAAACAAAAGAACCACGATTACGCTGCTCTTCTTCAATAGATCCTTTGCAGGAATCTCCTGTTTTGTCCTTTCACTGTCTTTAATGAACGGAGGCGCTTGTTGTACTGTCTCTGTTGGCAGTGACCGACCCTTCTTTTATCGTTGAAGCTAAGGCCAATGGATTTTAATGAGTTACAAACAGAACCAGTTGAGATTTGTGTCATCGACTCTCCCTAAAACAAGTAGAGAGAGAAAACGTCGAAGAGAAACGAAAACGTATTACTGGGCAGTAGTAGTAGTAATAGTAATAATAACACAGCTAGTGACTATGGTAGATATGTGTATTGTGCAGGGGGTGGTGGGGAGGTTAATGAAAAGGCTTACAGTTCTTTCTCATTACTTTTGTAGGCGATGATGTATTCCAGAAGGGGATTGGTCAAAAAGGATGCGCTCAGAGAGCTTTTACAGGGCTTGGTCCTTGATAATGTGTGTGTGTGTGTGTGTATGTGTGCGTGCGTGGTTCTTGTTTTGTTTTACTTCTTCTTCTTCTTCTTCTTCTTGAAAGAAGAAAAAAAACTTTTTCCGGTTCAATTTCACCTCCCGCTCACCAAAAATCCTGCCCTAGCTTCTTCGTCTGCAGATTCCATTTCAATCTGAAAAAGTAGTGCAGGTTTTTTTTTTCTCTTCTTCTTTACCCTTAGGGAAACCTTTGCCAGCATAGTAGAAAACCCGTCCTCGTTTTTTGTTGTTGGTTGCATGCGCGGGTGGTGGTGGGGGGGTTGGGTGGAAGGATGAAAATACCGACTTGTAACAGGATTCATTTTTACACAAATTTCTTTTTTAGTAATTCTTACAAAGATTATTTTCCCTTAAAGCCGTTATATTCTGACCTTTCTTGGATTATTTCCAAGATCTCTGGTAGAAGATGCTCCTTTTACACTGCCCGTGACCCTGAGATCTCTTGACCCCTACTGAGTGTGAACTTTCTAATAATGAAGCAGCTAGAAATCGGAAGATAAAAGCACTTGTAAACTGGCACGTAAGTGACAGAGAGGGTAGAATTTATATGCAAAACAAGAAATTAAATACATTTCCTTTCTGTTCTTCCTCGTGTGTGTGTGTTTTTGTGTTTTCTTTTCCCACAATTCAATAGCTCTTTCTTGTTCTTGCTATTTTTTTCTTGTACCTTGGAATTTCTATTAACAAACAAAATGGCCACGTAAAGGAAAAATAGATCGGCGGAAGTTCTTAGGTGAAAAGTTCAATAGGTATGCTCTTCGCAGCTCGTGAGAGAACCCCAACAGGCAAATTGATAAAGAAGAAACAAAAGATTGGCAGGATGTGATCACTGGTAGTAATATAAAAGGTAACAAGAAACAAAGCAGAGAGGTAGGCATCGTAATCGAAACAAAAGAATTAGTCTTTGTTTTAGAAACAGGAAGAATTACATAAGAATGGAATCACTTCATGGTTGAGTTCAGTGTAGGACGGCAATAAAGGGCCAAAAAAGTCACGCGCCATATTGGAACAGAGGTATCGCCCCTGCTGAAGAGATTCTGTTCCTAAAATCCATACACCTGCAAAATCTATTATTATTTATTTAAAAAATATTATACAATCACTTTTTTTTTTAATAAAAATAATCTTATTCCTTGTGAATAGCTATACATAACAAAAGCACTGAACTGTTTTATAAAAGTCACTCTTTCATTCAATGTATTGAAGGTTGTTAGCCAAAATTTGAAAAAAGAAACGGGAATATGTGACATGTATCAGCCCCCGTGGTCCAGGTGGTAACGTTGCGGACTTGGGTTGGATTGGCGATAGATAGGAGACATGTCAACTCTCACGTAAAATGTGTGAGAAACTTAAAAAAAAAAAAAACGCGTGAAAGATTATGTGGTTTGGAAGGTTTTACATCTGTGTTCTATGGTTTAACGTTTGTGTTGTAACCAGTGTTTCCGGCAGGATTTTCAGTTTGGGGGGGGGGGTGTAACGTCAAAATTGGGAGGGTGTAAGTGAAGTTTTGTACGGTTTCTGTTGATTTTTCACAGCAAACATTTTAAAGTTGAGGGGTGTTGTCAAGACGTTGGGGGTAAACACCGCCCACAAGGAGGTCTGGCTGAATCACTGGTTGTAACTCTTTAGCTTGTTTTTTTTTTTTTTTTAGTTTCTCAGCAAGCTCCCGCATTTCCTTCCTTCCAGATTTGCAACTCTCCCACATTCGAACTTCTCTAGGTTGACATGTCTGACTGATAGATACGTGGGTTCGAATCCCTCGGCCGACCATTCCAACTGACCTTTTCCAGGGTTCCTCCCACAGTTTCACTAGGCGAATGTCAGGATGGTAGTTTAAGAAAGGCCCTGACCAATACCTTCCTCATCCCGGTCTGAGCCAAAGATACCCAAAAAAGAAATCGAAAGACTACAATTTCACCAGAAACATATTCATAGTCAGTTTTGTGTTATTATTATTATGATAATGTTATTATTTGTGTTATTGTTGTGAGAAATAATGACATGTGATATTGGTTGATGTGATAATGTTGACCAAAAAGCTAAGAAGCACTCCCTTTCTCTTAAAACCTTGAAGAAATGGGACCAAACGGGATACTAATTAGTATTGGGAAGGAAGGAACTCCTGTTGGAATGAATGACCCATCTTCAAATCGACCATAGCTTGTGACACTCTCTAATACTTTCAAAAGTAGACTAGATATGTGAAAAGTCAACCTGGACCCGAAGTTTACTAGAAATACATTCGTGCACTAATTTTGGAATAACTTTATTCTTTTAAAAGACAATACGTGAAAGTTGTCAAGAAGATTTACACCATGTCAATGTGTTCTTTTCACAAGATTTTCTTTTGTTAAAATTAATTACACCCGTGTATTTTCTGGTCAAGTTCCAGTCTAGATTGATATAACACATGGTCCTCTTCTTATTTAAAACGTTTAGACAAAGATTCAGGACGATCACCTTCAAGATGACATCCATGTTGGTCATAGACTTCGGTACACTATTTTGACTTTCATTCCATTATCCATTTTCAAAATAAAAAGATATCTTTCGACCTTTATCTTATCCTCTACTACGTTCCAACGAAGATATTATCTTGCCTTCAGTCACTAGCCTTTTAAACGTGTCTCTTTCTATCGGCTGGATATAATCCTAGGACCTTTTAATTACAGGGTCCAGAAGCTAAAGAATACAAGTGACATTAACGGATCTAGACTTATCACGCTTCCCCATTTCTGGCTGCGCTAAAAGTAATGGATTTTTGTTCAGAGCACGTGATTTTGAAGCCTTCCGCTAGGTAGCTCTGCCATAGACCTCATAGAAGAATATGACGTCTATGGCAGAGCTACCTAGCGGATGGCTTCAAAATCACGTGCTCTGAACAAAAATCCGTTAGTTTTAGCGCAGCCAGAAATGGGGAAGCGTGATAAGTCTATTATGAGGTATATGCTTGTATCTCTTGGCTTCTAAAGTCGGCATATAATATTAGTACAAATAGTCTCCAAACATTTAAAAGAACTAGAACCAATAAACAAATGAAGGTAGCATGATCGTTTTCTGTCTTCGAATACTTTAGACTGGACGGATACATCAATAAGTAAGTGGCCTGATATTTTTTCGCCAATAAAGGGGCATCAATGAAAACCTGTTGACTTCTTCAAAGAAATAAACGCCTAACTTCGTAAGGCCCGTTTACACGATGATGATTAGAACGATGATAATCATAATGATGTTATATAAATAAGAATATTAATGATAATGCCTATAGTTATAATCTTAATTCGATGGACAGGCAATTTGAAGTTGCGTAGCTACCAAAAATGTGTTTCTTAACAACAAAATTGCTTTATCAGAATATGTTTCACAATGTCATGCTTTCAGATAATTATGCTTATACGCTTCAGTAAAAGTACCATACTAGGCGCGCTACAGTTGTTGTGTTACGAATAAATGAGACATAACTAATTCGCACAAACTACAAACGAACACCAAACATCAAACAAGATTGTTAAGCCACTCATATATCAGCAGACTCTCTGATTGGCGCTACAAACTTGTAAACCATACGCACACAAACACTACTGAGCCATGCAAAAGGAATTATACTCTTGTATCCAGCATGGAAAAGCAATAACTAAGTGATTGATAAATATATTGTATTGTGTTGATACAATTGAAAAGTTCTATTTTAAAAAGAGACTGAGTCACGCTATCAACAAAAGTGAAATTAACTTTTAGCTGCACTGTCTGACATCTGTTTGCAATCTGGTAATTACTGTTTGTTATTGGATGGACTCTAGAGTATCCAGAACAGATCTGGAAACAACAGTGATTATTACCAGATTGCAAACAGATGTCAGATAAATCCAACTAAATTATAATCATGTATTTATTGACTGGGGCTTATACCCTCCCCTGACTGAACATCTCAATTACTATTTACACAAAGGATGTAAATGATAACTTCGTTTATAATTAGATAATGGCTCCACTAAACTGTTCAAGAACATAGAAGGGTAAGATTACGCAGTTTATGAAATTGACAAATGTCTTATAAATAGCACAATAATCACTATACTTCAGTTCTTCTTGATGTGTTATCCGAATTCTTCAAATTTGGTTATAACTTCAATTATAATAATTATGGTTCGAGTTATTATAATGTACTTAGTATTAACACTATTAGATATATTTGATTCCGACGTACTAATGAAAATAATGTTGATTGATTATGGCTTTCACATCTTATTCAGGCTTCGGCTTCGTCCATGACGGTAGCGACGCAAGCTGCAGCGTGTTGTATTTACGGAAGGCGTGACGTCAGCCCTCGCGTTTCATAGGCACCAGCTTTAGTAGTCCATCCGCGTCCCCATAGTAGTGAGTCTGTACACGATCTGGAACAACCATAACGCCAACTTTCGTTTGTTGAACCTGAGGGGTAAAACCAAAGAGTTCATATTCTCTCAATGACGACGAAAGCATTACTCGGCTGAGTTAACGCGCATGATCTTACTGCTTAGATCCCTTTTATGCACTGCGTTTCTTTCCCGCGACAAGAAGGCACCACAAACAATGCGTTCTGTAAAACAATGGAAGCAAATGGGTGCATGTAACTACGGCTTCATTCTATGGAGTCACGTTCTGAAAGACAGGCGTTCGTGTTCTGAGCCATTTGTTTATATAAATACTTGTGGTTTTCAGCCGAAGGAGTCGAATTGTTGCCAGGCGTTTCAAAGTCCAGTTCCTCAGAGGTTTCCCTATCGATTACCAAAAAGTCACTGGCAACACTACTATTTTTTTTTCTATTTTCGTTCCATCAACCTACACACGCTACATGAAGCACGTGAATAAAAAGGTACCAAAAAAAAAAGACACATTGCATACTTCCTTCTTGTACGCGCGAAAGAAACACTGTGCATAAAAGAGGTTGGTTATAATTTTATCCCTGAAGTATTAGGGGCGTTCAGGGTGTTTGTGAACATTAGCGGCACCCTGTAGTTCTTGTGTACCGAACATGTCAACGAGGCGTCAACTCTGTGCCATTAGGTCCACGCTTGTGAAGCAGTCTGCAATTAGATGGCAGGTACCAGCGCTCTGAATGAGACTGGATGAGTAATATCCCAAACAGACGTGTTTGAAGCGGAGGACAAGTGACGACGTGGAAGATGGTGCATGTAGACACTCCTATAGAGGGAGGAATTTCCAGTGACGGAAAATCATCGTTAGCTAGGGTTCGTGTGTGGTGAATGCACATTAGCACTCCCTCCTTCTAAAGGAAGCATGCTGTCAATTTTGACCGTGTTCATCCTGTCTCTATGTGTATCCATAAGCCTATGTCTTTACTTGACCGCCGACTCACACACATGTGTTTGGAAAATTATTCAGCCAGTCTCCCTCAAAGCACTGGCACCTGCTATCTAGTGGTAGGGTATTGTACGGTACCAGGACGTGCGTTCGGTCATCGTTCACACGTCCGGTGTACAGGAAGTACGAAACCAGTCCAAGAATTGTCAACAGAGAAACTAGCCTTATTTATTATGGCAGTACACTATTGAAATAATCGTATCAAATGCCAACAATAGCGACCATTACCAATGAAAAATATATAAACAAAAACAACTCGTTCGACATCTATATCAATATTGTCCTTGTGTCTGTGGTTTCATAGATCCCATACATTATTAAATTCAATGTTACGAAAGTGATTTCAAACTAAACGGTAAAAAAATTAGCATTTCTTTTATACTTTCAAAGTACCTTTCTCACACTTAAACAGATCAAGCTTTGATCAGTTTCGTAAAGGTTAAATGTGCAATTGTGGGTGTATAAGTGCGAGTACTGAAGTGATAGTTTGTCGAACTAAATTTTGTATCTATTTTTTTTTTTTTTTAAGTTAACTTTTCACCATTTGTCCGTTTTCCACCTGTCTTGAACACTGAAAAATAAAGAGTCTTACGCAGAGTTTCAAATTTAAATTTAATTTTTTTTTTCAAACTTGTTTCCTATTAAAAATAATGTTATTACCAGATTTGCTTAAACATTTATTTCGTATTGAAGAAAGATATGTAATTCGAATTTCAGTTATAACATATACTTTCGTTCTCTCAGATAAAAAATTCTATCAGTGTATACTTTTACAAAAACAATTGTAAATGTTAGTGTGATGTCCTATCCTATTTAAAAATCACGTGGTTTTAAATGTAAACAAGAGATGTACACATATGTTCTATCAGCAACATTTTTTTTTTTAATATTGAATATAGAACATATGTATAAGTTTCTGAACTATTCATCTTAGCTTATTTCTTTCTATGTGTCTTATTTCGTTAGCATAGTTGTCAACACACATGAAAATATTTCGAGATCTTTATTTTGATTGATATCTCATAAAATAACCCGTCGGTTTAGACTAGGGTTCTTTAGAATTTCCGAATTCCAGAACATTCCGATTTCAGAACATTCCAATTGTCTGATTCTTTAATTCCGAAATTTTTGTAAAATCGGAATTCAAGAGATTTCCAAATATCGGTATTCAGAGATTTTGAAAATCCGGGACGTTCCTTCAGAACTGAAATTTTGAATCTGAAATCGGAATATTAATTGTTGTGTGATTCCTAAATTCCTAGATATCAGAATATCGCAATTTTTTTGGAATGTTGTAATTCAGGAATGCCGGATTTCTGGAAAATCCATATTCCGAATTACCAGAATTCCAGAAATGAAATCTGGATACTGGAATCGGAATGCGTTTTTTTTTTTTTTTTTTTGTTATTCCAGAATATCGGAATTCAGAAATATCAGAATGTCGTTATTCAGGGATTTCGGAATATTATGGAATACAAAAAGGTTTCAGATTCCGTAATTGACTTCTAATTCCGAACATGCCATAGAAACGCAACAAAACTGAACCTATGAGAACCTTTTGAGGGTATAGTTTTCTCAAAATTCACGAAAGGAATAAAGATAAATTGTCACAATTATTTTTGGATTATTTTTTTTACAGTTCATACTGTATTAACGCCCGGTTTTGGTAGCTTACAAAATAAGTCAAAAGGTTGTCGTAAGCATTGATGACACTAGGGCTGCATCAATGATTATGGACAAAAGTCGGATAGGGACTAGTTTGAAGGTGCCATCCTGGCATTAACCTAATGTTACTGAGGGCACACTGAAAAAAATAGTCAGAATGGGCAGCCGCTTAGATCGTTCACAGGACCTGCAGATTGTTAACTAAAATTTGTATGAACCAAGCTACTGCCGTTCGGTACATTTTCTCCATATACTGAAAAGAGTTCAATGAAAACATGCGCGAGACATATCCTAGTAAATTACTTTACCAGAAAACTTTTTTTTAAAAAAAAAAAGAAAAGAAAAAGCACAAGACGTTTTTGTAGTATTGTTATGGCTAAAATTTACCAAAAATCCTTCCAGAAAATATAATACAGTTCCTACATATTTTGTACGGATTATTAACACTTCGTGGCACAAAGATAACGAAAGTTCAGCAAAAAGCGTAAATATATTCTTTTCAAAATGTGTTCAATGCTTTCGTTGTCTACATTGGTATCACGAAATATGTGAAAGCAAAATGTTAAAAATATAAGTTTATAGTTCTTAAACGTGGCTTTTTCTTCTCATTTTTTAAAAATTTATTTCTGAAAAATGAAACAACAGGATACGTAAAGTTGATAAAAGAAAATTACAAATAAAGAAAAGAAAACAATTGACTGATAACGGTGTACTTTCCTCAACGTCTTAGAAAAGAAAATAAGAGTTTTTTCCTTTTCTTTCTTTTTATAGTATAACTGCTGTGTATACATGAAAAAAGAAATAATATTTTAAACAGAGGAAAACGTACCGTTAATTACAGTGTGAATTGATTACACTTTTGTTGCTAAAGCTTTCTTGTGTTTACAAGCACTTTTCACCTATTTACCTAAAAGTGTTTAAGAAAACAAGTTCCAATCATGTACTTGTTTTTTTCCTTACGTGAGAGCAACTGCAAAATATGAGTTCATCTGAAGAAAATTTGTCTTCAACAAACCAACAGCATGTTCAATGTAATTTATATTTATGGGCAAGAACGAATTTAGGAGTCGTTCCAGGGGGGCCAGACTCCTAAATTCATTTTACAAAAATAGTATATTTTTAGGCAAAATTATATTGAATTTATGTAAATTTTACACACCCACTGAACCCCCTCCTCCCCCCCGAAACCAACTTCAAGATATGTGCCAATATGAGTGAAGCAGTCAACTATAAAGCAGATCCTTCAAAAGTATAAAAGATGTCATCTTCAGGTGAAACTTTTTCCAGTTTTAGGAATGGAGAAGTCAAGAAAGCCAGGTCTTATTCGGGGCACCATCCCGACGTTTCTCTGGTGAAATATTGTAAAGAAAAGTAGTAAATGTCAGTCAAGATTGCCGGCGTGAACTGGACTCGATCTCGCGTGGATTCTCCAGTACTGATGCTAAAATCATCGACCATAACTACTGGACCAAGGGTGAAGTACTAATAGCATATGAACTGGACTCACAAATTGATGAATGTTATTGGAGCCTTTTCATATTTCTATCTTTTACGTCGGCTTTATTGGTTACAGACCGTCATATTTTGCACTTTGTTATAGATGTAGGAGAGGAAATGGGCAATGGTATCATCCCGGTAAGGGGATTCAAGGTATCATCCCGACATTCTGCTGGTGGAACTGAGGAACAGCCTGGGAAACTTCAGCTAGAATGTCTTCGATGTCTTCCCACTACTAATTCGAAATCAGCGATTTTAATCAATAGGCCACGGGCACTGGTTATAAATAGATTAATTTGTATTTGGAAGCAAGTTGAAATAGGGGAATAAAAGAAATTAATCAGCTGCACTAAATGTAAATTGAACCTACTTCTTCCAGGTGTCGAATGGTCTCTTTAACGCTATGAGTGGCGACAGTACATTACGAAAAGAGAGGACATTCTTTTATTATATAATATATTTTGGGGCACCACGAGCTGGCAACACTGAATACGAAGTGGAAACGGGCACACGAAAATATTTGTTTTCATTGTACCCAATAATCTTAATACCAATTTTGCTGCAGGTAAGTCTAACGGAATCCGAATAATTTGATAAATTGAATATATAAAAAGCAATTGGTTGGCAACAGTGACACATTGCACCAATAAAAACTGTTCCAGCGGCTTTCAGTAAGTCTAGACAAGGCCTTTCCAACCGCACCTCAACCACGCCTTAACACCTTGTGGTTTATGAAATCTAATTTCTGAACAACGGTTGGCAACACTGACAATAGGGTGTCTGTAGACAGAACACACACACTATGCTTCTATTGTGTCGAATAATATATATACCTAGTTTGATACTGCTACGTCTAACGCAATGGAAACAATTTAAAAAATGAATTTTATAGAAAATAGTTTGACAACACTAGCAAGTGGGGTGCTTGGGGTCGTGGACATCCCAAGTATTTTTTTCTATTGTATACAATAATATTTGTGTCAAGATTGGTGCAGGTAGATATAACGGAATGGTAATATTTTGAACAATTTATTTTAAAAAAATAGGTTGGCAACGCTGAACCATTTCACCAATGAAAACTCTTCCAGCGTCACTGAAGTAATCTAGCCAGTACTTATCCAGCACCTCAAGACTCTCTCTCTACACCTTGTGAGATTTAATTTCTGGGTTTACATTTTACACTGCATACACACCTCTCTCTACACCTGAGACTTAATTTCTGGACACGGACGGACAAGCAGACTGAATGGGATTATTTGAGTTTGACCCCTTTTGCTATAGCTTTGCTATCAAGGGACCTCTGGATCCGTTAAATAACACGAAATCGTAGAAGATAATATTTTCGGAAGCTACAGACCTGTTTAGGCACATTTTGACTTATTACACGAAATGTACTACCAACAAAAGTACTTCTTGTTCTTGAGGTTGAAAGAAACAAGAACTGAAGTTATGTCTCACCTGAAAGGGGGAGGTTTGAGTAGCCGATAGACAGCCTAAATGGCTGGAACTAGAAAAACAAATTTTGGTATGAAGGTAGATTGAGCAAAAAGTACACAATTTTGAAAAAGTCGCCATCTTGAATCCAAAATGACCGCAAAACCCATTGTTGTATAGACCACACAGCTCAAACTGTTGAAGCTAGAAACACCAAATTTGCTATAACGGTACATCATCACTAGTAGATTACGAAAATTTTACAAAATGCCTCCAAAAAGCGCCATCTTGGATCCAAAATGGTGGACCCGAAAAATTCATTTTCAACACCGTTTGAGCTAGTGGTACGAAATTTGGCTTAAAGGTGTGTTATCAAGAATAGTTTAGGAAAATTTTACAACATTTTGAAAAAGTTGCCATCTTGGATCCAAAATGGCCACAAAACTATTGTAGTATAGAGTGCATAGCCCAATACGTTGGAGCTAGAGACATCACACCAAATTTGGTATAACGGTACTTCATCACTAGTAGATTACGAAAATATTACAAAATGTCTCCAAAGAAGCCATCTTGAACCCAAAATGGCTGACCCGAAAAATTCATTTTCAACACCATTTGAGCTAGAGATACGAAATTTATCATAATGGTGTATTATCAAAATTTGTTTAGGAAAATTTTACATTTTGAAAAAGTCGCCATCTTGGATTCAAAATGATTGCCAAAACTATTGTAGTATAGAGTTCATAGCCTAAAACTGCTGGAGCTAGAAACACCAAATTTGGTATGACGGTACATCATCACTAGTAGGTTACGAAAATATTACAAAATGTCTCCAAAGACGCCATCTTGGATCCAAAATGGCGGACCCGAAGAATTCATTTTCCACACCGTTTGAGCTAGAGATACGAAATTCGGCATAAAGGTGTGTTACAAAGACTAGTTTAGGAAAATATTAAAATATTTGGAATAAGTCGCCATCTTGAATTCAAAATGGTTGCCAAAACAATTGTTCACACTGTTTAAGCTAGAGAAATGAAATTTGGTATGAAGATGTACCATCAGAAATAAATCACGACAATATAAGAAAATGTTAAAAAGACGCCGTTTTTAATTCAAAGTGGCCACCCAAAAACCAATTTTCCAAATCACTAAGGCCGGAGTTCTTAACTTATCATCACATATAGTTTCAGCCTACTGTGAGTTAGCTCATTCACTTTCAATCGATAACAATGTCTTTTTCTCGGTAACGAGATATACTAGTTTTCAGAATATTATGGGGGAAACAACTTATCGCCTCCAGAAACTAAGGGATACGGGTGACAGTACCGATTTTTTTTTAAAAAAAATGAAGTAATCTTTTATCTATAACCCGAAATATATGCGACACAAAATTGTTATATTTTGAACATAGACATATCCAATGTTTCGTTGTACAACATATGACAGTTTGTGTCACATATATTTCGGGTTATAGATAAAAGATTACCTCGACTTTTTTATTCGTCAATGTCACTTGTAAACCTTGGCTTCTGCACTCTTCAATTCAAATGCTTATAGGCACCATAGTTCTTTGTAATGAGTTGTCCGTATGAAAGAAATGGAAGAAGGCTCTTTCAAATAAAAGTCTAGTTGTTTTTTTTTTTTCTCCATCGAGTAGATTGACCTTTATTTTCAGAGGGCTGTAAACAGAGAGATATTTATGAAGTTGTTCGGCACCGTGGGAGAGTGGTACAACAACTACAAACGAGAATTTCATGTGCAAACATTAAAAGAGTAGGAGTCCACTTTACGAGAAGTCTAATGTAAACTTTCATCAGCCCTCATAACACAGTCTCGTCTTCAAAAGCTTTTTATGGCCTAAATTAGTTCGTCTCTGTGTGTGTGTGTGTCTCTCGGTCAAGAAGAAAGTGCTCTTTGCCTTTTCAGCTAAAGAAAAAGAAAGAAACAATGTCACGAAATACCGAAGACATACACACAGAGAGAGTGAAAAGCATCTTTATTTCTTTTAAGGGGCAATACTAATCATTTCCGTTCTTGGAGTAGGGGAAAGTTGGCCGAAACGGGCAGTTATAATTTTTAATTGACTCTAGAATGCATAGTGAGCAACGAACCAGGATGCTTTTCAATTCCGATGAAACTTCCATCTTTCTACTGCACATGATTGTAGCTAAATATTTCAGTGTTGTTTTCGTTTTTCCTGTGAATTGCATTTTCAGAAAAAAAAAGTTAGTTTTCCCCCATTTTGTCCAACCGGTATGATAAAATGGGGTAGTCATTTAAATCAAAAGCAAATTTCACCACACATGGAAAACCATTAACATACATTTATAATCGTTGTTTATAAGTACAAAAATTATGAGATCACTGATAATAATATAGACAGATAAGATTTCAATAAATAAACCACTGTGAAAGACAGATAAAAAAAATGTAATTTCTTTTTTGATAAGTTATTTAAAAAGTTTGCAAAATAGTTTTGAAATTTTCAGAGACAATGCCTCTTTCTATATTCTTACATAAAACAAATATAATTGTTTCAGAAAATATTTACCTAGAATCTCGACACAATTAGCGACACTCATTTTGTCCAACAGCTTGCCTCTCCATTTTGTCAAACTGCCTAAGTTTTAAGATTTCAAGATGGCTCTGCTCAGCACAATGTCAAATAAACGACTACTCTATTACACCTGAAACATTACAAAACAAGCTAGTACAGATCACAGGATACGCTGATGACATTGATATAATTGGACGCAGCAAAAGTGAAACAATTAAAACAGTTAATGAAATTGAGAGCAAAAGTAAAGAAGTAGGACTGAAAATCAATGAAGGAAAAACAAAAATAATGATACAGTCACGACGGATGAGAGAAGCAGAAAAGATGATAGAAGTCGGGGAGTATAAGATTGAGAAGGTACAAAAATGTAAATACCTAGGAACAATATTGACTGAAAATAATGAGGAAATAGAAGAAATTAGAAGTAGAATACATGCAGCCAATAAAGCATACAATGCAATATTAACAGTGTTTAAAAACCGAGATATAAGCTACAAATATAAAACCATACTCTACAAAACTTTGATAAGACCGATATTAACATATGGATGCGAAAACTGGGCTTTTACTGGAGTGGCTATAAAGCAAATAGACATATTTGAAAGGAAAGTGTTAAGAAGAATATATGGACCAACTAAAGAAGGAGATCAATGGAGGAAAAGATACAATGCGGAAATATACGAAATATACGAAGACATTGCAATATCGAACTATGTGCGAATAAAAAGACTACAATAGGCGGGACATGTTGTAAGAATTAAAGACCAAAGAATACCAAATAAAATGATAAGTGCAAGGTTCGAAGGAAGCAGAAGGAAAGGCAGACCGAGATCCAGATGGGAAGATCAAGTTCAAAAAGAAGCGAAAGAGCTACTTGGAGTGCGTGGGTGGAGAAGGATCGCACAGGAGAGAGAAGAATAGAAGGCAAGGATTGAGGAGGCGAAGGATCGACTACGGTCCAAGGAGCCGGATAAGTAAGTAAGTACTTCTACACTTAAATAACTGTAAGTAAGATGAGGTAATGTAAACGCACCAGTAATGGACACTTTTCAGCGTTATTATTTTTAACTCAAATTTATTGATCAAATGAGAATGTTACACCTTCTCCATGCTTTCTTGTGCAGGAGTATTTCTACCCATAACTTTCATTAACATACAATAATTGAGAGTAAATAGCTCCTTTTTGTCTAACATTGTATTTGTAGCAGTGATGGACACAAAAAAAACTGGATGTTCCAGTAAGGGACACTCAATAATGGACATACGGTACTGTTTAACTCAAAATTATTTAAATAATCATTGCTGATGTTTCTAAAATAAGTACTAAACATGTCCAGATGCCTCGCACCACACGGCCACTACTGTCGACATTGTCGATTCCACCAGGATCTTCAGTTTGGGGCGGGGATGGGGCCTGTGAAATCAAAATTGGAGGATGGAAGTGGAATTTTGTACGGTTTCTATCGATTTTCAGCGTTGAAAAATTAAGTTGCGGTTTACTCGTGAATTGGGAGATGTCACACCTCACATGGGTTTCTGGCAGAATCACTGCACATAACATACACTCTCGGTAATGTTTGTTTTGGCATTTTCACATAGTGTATAAGGGCGTGTACAAGAATATTTGCGTAAAGCATTAACAGATGTACAAATTTGCTAATGGGACGTGGAGCTTGTAATGTTAAAAATGGACTCGTAAGTAAATTTCCTCATTTAATAGTGTTTTATAATATGATGTTTATAATATACACGTTTGTATTTTATTCACAAGGGATCAACGGGATATAAGTCCATCAAAATTGAAACTTCACTATCAGGAATCTGCTGTACTCCCCATCTACTCCAAAAAAGGAGTGTCAGCCCCTAAATTCTCGAGCACATCTCCCAATTAAATAATATGTACCGTTTAAAATAGACAGAAACCTTTCAAACTCTACTCGCATCTCCTAAATAAAATCCTGGCAGATTACTTGTTCGTTATTGTCCCTGCTCGTATAAAGGTGTTAAAATTCACATACAGTATGAATTAATATCGCATTATCATAGCCCCTTCTGCTAGGTAGCCATTGAGCGCATGTCGCTATGTATAACCTTTTTTCCATATACTAAAAAAGGGAATAGACAACAGTACTGAGAGGGCCGGTTTTATGGTTTAATGCACCTTGGGCTCAGTAAATTTTGGGGGCCCCTTAATAAGTGAAACACTACGGTAATAACTAATGAGAATGGATTGAAAATTGTCCCTTCCTGTATCTTGGTACTCGCCCTATTATCTGGTGATATATACGGTTTTAACTCGTCTCGCCAAGACGTTTTCAAGGGCACCTCAAACACCTCCATAATCCTAGTAGTTACTTTGTTTCCCTCCTCCTTTCTTAGAACCGCACCTCTGATCTTAATTATCTATACGGGTTTAAACTCACCTCACTTATACCTTTCCAGCGACATATCAACCACCTTTTCTATAACTCTAGTAGTTACTAAGTTGAAAATTGTCTACTTCACACAATTTTCCGGACCTGTCCCTGACATCTGGATGAATGATACGGACTTGAACTCACATCGCCGAGACTTTTCCAACGACACCTCGGTCATCTTCCTAGCTTTAGTGGTTCCTGAGTTGTCGACAGTCAGACAGACGGACTTAAAAGCACTTGCTGGTAAAGCCTACAAACGGGCCACGCAGCGATAACACGTGTTTACAAAAAACCTGAAAGCAAACATACTGATGGGACAAAAATAAGTTATATAATTTTTCTTCCATTATGGTTAGAGTGTCAAAGAATGTGCACATGCAAATTTTGACAATTCGAGTGCAATTACTTTGGGAGATATCGATGGTATAATAGCCAGATTCTTGTTTCTGGAGAGTGATCAAGAAATATGAAAATACCTTTATATCTGTAAAATTCTAAAAAAAAAGTGAAAAGCAAATACACAATAATGTATATTGTGTGGAAGGTAATCCTATTGAAAGGTGTTTTCATGGCCGCCATCTTGAAGTCCGCCATATTAAAACTTAATTGTTCTTCTCAAGTGGGAAGGGAGCCGTGTAGCATGTCATTCTGGGCTAGAATTTTACGGGAAATACGTTTCTGAAGTCAGTTTTTACGTAAATGTATTATTGTGAGAGATAAATCCGCCCAGTTTCGCGGCTATTACTAGCATCTCATAAAACGTTTCTCCGTCATTCTGCAAGCTATCTTCCGTGTGTATCACATCAATTCGGATGTGTTCGACACATACGCAGTAGAAATGGATAGATAATGTCCACAAAATATTTATTCAAGCATTTAAATATTTCGGATGCTCTCCTTACGATAGGCTTGTTATCGGAGGATGCTCAAGAAGCCAGAAAAAAAAAAAAAATAGATTTTAAGGAGGTTCGAGAACGGAACACTAGAAAATGTCCAGAGTTGTAACGAATGAAGAAGACCTTTTCCTTATGCTGCTTATTTCTTCTGGTCCACTAACATCAGAAATTAAATCACCAAGGAGACTTACCAGTTTACTGTCAGAAGACGTCATCAACCTTGTAGCAGCTCCTGCAGCTGGGTCTTATGAAGACCGTTTAGTTTCAGACAGACTTAAGTAATTCAGAATCTAGCTTTTGTGTTCTCATTCTTAAATTACATTTAATAGCCTTTTGGGTGGTTTCATTAGGTTCACTTACCAACTTATTATTAATCCATTAACCAGATCTCAGACGAAACATGACAGGATATGCTTAAAGTCTTTGATCCAACGGCCTGAGCCTTAGATGCCTAAAGGCCATAGAATAAAAATAAAATTATTTACTCCAAGCGTCTACATATTCATCCAAAATGCAGATAAGCTCTACGTTTGTAAATAACTTTTTAATTATGTATAAAAAATTATCATATTTAATTTTGACCGGTAATTTTGAAATTTGGCCCACTGTGCAATGGGAAGAATGGATCTTTAGCCAGTTTCGCTACATCAGGTTGAATAGAAGACAGTTTCAATCTTATGTCAGACTCACCATAAGCCTGTTCATTTTCACACTTCTTAGCCCAACCAGAGAAGCAAATTTGATAATTGTACGTCTTGGGAAACGGTAGCTGGTACTGCTGTTGGCTAGTTCAGGGGACTCTGATTTCACACTGATCCAGAAGTTCTTGAGGGATCTATCACTAAAGGCGATGTTTAGTGCACCAGATGCCAATTCAATAAGCCAATCACATACGAGCTGAAAGGCCAAAGGACTGAACCACAAATTTAGCGTTAAAATGATTCCTAATCCATTCCTTACTTTCATCAGGCTCCGGACATTTTTAAATTCTATCTTGCTTCTGAAATAATTACACCAATTTTTGATCGATTTCTTCTCCTGAAGACTACAAAAAAATTAAGCACTGGAAATGAATCGTACCCCACGAGCAAGTCTTTTACTCTAAAGTTCCCATTCCTGTAGGATGATTTGATTTTATGTTGCACTTTGAAAATGTTTACAATCGCGCCCCTGAAGTGAAAGATCTAGGCTGTTCGTGATGCTTAAAGATGGCTGAGATATGCCACTTGTACCAGAATCTTGAAATCGTATAGTCTGTTTTGCTGAGGGCGCTACACCCAGATCCCCTGCGGTGGCTGCGCCCCTTTATCGTTACCAGACTCCCTAAGGGACTGCGCCACTATGGTCCGATCTGCCTCCCTGCGCCCCCATAGGGGAGGTTTGTACCAAATTTAGTTTCTCTAGCTTTAGTGGTTTGGAAAATGGGTTTTTGGGCGACCATTTTGGATTAAAGATGGCGACTTTTAAAACATTTTCTTATATTGTCGTAACCTACTCGTGATGGTACACCTTCATATAAAATTTCATTTCTCTAGCTCGAATGGTGTGGAAAGTGGGTTTTAGGGTGGCCATTATGAATCCAAGATGGCGACTTTTTCAAAATGGTGTAATATTTTCCTAAACTACTTGTGATGATACACATTTATGCCACATTTCGTATCTCTAGCTCAAACGGCGTGGAAAATGAATGTTTGGGTCCGTCATTTTGGATCCAAGATGGCGACTTTGGAGACAGTAATATTTTCGTAACCTACTCATGATTATACAACTTCATAACAAATTTGGTGTTTCTAGCTCCAGCGATATAGGCTGTGTATTCTATACAACAATGGCCATTTTGGATCCAAGGTGGCGACCTTTTTCAAAACGTTGTAATATTTTCCTAAACAATTCTTGATAATACACCTTTGTTCCAAATTTCGTATGTCTAGCTCAAACGGTGGGAAAAATAGATTTTTGGGATCCGCCATTTCGGATGGCGCCTTTGGAAACATTTGGTAATATTTTCGTAAACTACTAGTGATAATGTTCCCTCACACCAAATTTTACTTCAGTAGCCCAAGCGGTTTAGTCTGTGCATTCTATACAACAATGGGTTTGGCGTCCATTTTGAATCAACGATGGCGACTTTTTCAAAATTTAGGATTTTTTTCCTTTACCTACTTTTGGTTATACACCTTCATAACAAATTTGGTGTTTCTAGCTTCAGTACTTTGGCCTGGGAATTTTGATCAGTCAGTCGGTGAGTGAGTCAGTGAATCAGTGACCATTGGGTTTTATAGTATGTGAATGAATGGATTTAGTTACTCCATCAATATAATGATAGATGATCTGGATTTCATCCTTGAGGTCATAAACTCTTGAAAGTACCTTCTTCCTTGACAACCACTACACTTCGGCAAGGAAAAGTACATTTTTGTGCAGATTTTCAATTTCTTCGCACAATACTCTAAAGAGGCGAGAGTTCACTGATCGAGATTTCTTATGGCTTTTGGGGATGACATATCCACCAATAAAAACACAATCTATATTTATGTGAAATATGTTTCAGATATCAAAATTATTTGTCAGGAATCATGTATAAACATTTCAGTTGAAAAAGAAAAAAATATTCTCAAATACCGTCTTTTTTTTATTTGTTTACTATGCAGTATCGCAAAAGGAGCAACTGGAAGAAATGGAACACAGAAAAGTTCGCGAAGGAATAAAGCAGAACAGCGTGGAGAACAGCCAGCGAAAATCTAACAATAGAAGAAAAGTGTAAAAGAATCGAGACAGCACTTTAAAAAGCAGCATATAAGACAATAGGGAAGAAGAAAGAGAAATAATATAGAAGCTGGTTCGATGAAGAGTGCAAGAACATGATAGATAGGAAAAATGATGCCAGGTACAAAATGTTTCAAAGACAAACGAGAAACAATTACGAAAGTTACAGAGAACTAAGAAGAGAAGCAAATAGAACTTGTAAAGGAAAGAAGAGAGAAGAGCTCAAAGAGGAAATAGAAAACCTAAGTAAACAAAATGAAGTAAGAAAATGCTACGCAGCGAGCAAGAAAATCAGCAAAGGTTTTCAAGCAAAGTCGATAGGATGCAAAGATAAAAACGGTGAATTGATAGAAGAAAACAAGGTACTAGAAAGATGGGCTCAATATTTCCGGAAGCAACTTGGCACGAATGATAAAAACGATGATAACGAGAAACAAACAACAGAACAAGAAAACATCAACACCTAAGATAAAAAGCACATACCCACACTGGAAGAAGTAAACAAAATCATCAGCAAACTAAGGAATGGTAGATCACCGGGAGAAGATGAGATAGTAGCAGAAATGATGAAACATGCAGGATAGCAAATGAAACAAGAAATACATCAGCTCATAGCAGAAATATGGAAACAGGAAAGAATGCCAGAAAACTCAAAGAAGACAGGTATAATAGTACCAATTCACAAGAAGGGCGACAAGACAGAGGCATTACACTATTAAACACGACATACAAAATTCTCACAGGAATAATCAACAAAAGACCAACGAAGTATACGGAGAACATCTTAGGCGAATACCAATGTGGCTTCAGAACAAACAGAGGCACTGATCAGCTATTTGCATTACAACAAATCACATAAAAACACTTCGAACACGGAATAGATCTACACGTACTATTCGTAGACTACGAAAAAGCATTTGACAGTGTAGACAGAAAACAGCTCCTAGAAACGATGCAGACTGACACAAATGACGCTGGAGGAAACACGAGCCAAGGCGAAAATTGAGGAAAAGAACAGCAGTGAATTTAAATACCGTACTATAGAGGAGTAAAACAGGGTGATACCTTATCTACAACATTATTTACAATAACCCTACACGCTGCCGTCCAGAAAATAGACAAGTGAGGTACAACCTTCTCGAAATCCAGTCAAATCTGTGCATACGCAGATGACATAGCAATAATTACCCACACGGACAGAGAATTAAAAGAAAAATACATACGATTAGAAAAGGAAGTGAATAAACTAGGCTTGAAAACAAATATAAGAAAAAGCAAATATATGATGATAACAGCGAACTCAAAAAGCAGGAATTTGAAATCTATCAGAATTGAAGGTGAGGAACTTGAAAAAGTCAATAACTTCAAATACTTGGGATTAACAGTAAATAGCCACAATACGATAACAGAAACCATCAAAGAGAGAATCCAGTTAGGCAATAAAGCATTCCATTCTAATGTGCAGCTCCCAAAGAGTAAGAGCATAAGTGGAAAAACGAAGCTGAAAATTTACAGAACATTAATCCGACCAATAGTTACATATGGCTCAGAAACATGGACGCTGACGAAAGAGAATGAGAGATCACTGCGAATATTTGAAAGAAGAATAATCAGGAAAATATATGGACGATCAAAGAACTGGATGAATGGAGAACCAGAAACAACGAAGAAATCAACGAGATAATAGAGAATAAAGACATAGTGAGATTCATCAAGTCGGAACGCATCAGATGGCTGGGACATGTGATGAGAATGAACGAGAATATACTGCCCAAAGTAGTAATGAAAGAACGACTGTACTCCAACAGCCTTCCAACAGAGACCAGATGGCTAGATGATGTCAGAAAGGATCTGAAGACAATGAAGCTCCGAGAATGGACAGAAAAGACCAAAAACAGAACCGAAAGGAGGCAGATAGCGGAAGAGGCCAAGGCCCACCAAGGGCTGTAGCACCAAGTGGTAAGGTAAGGTAGGGTAAGTCAAGTCAGCGTAGAAACACCAAATTAAATTTAGTAAAAAAGTAAGAAAATAAAATTTTTAAAAATAATTTTCTTAAACAATTTGTGCTAAAAAGTAGAAAAAAAAATGATTATGCATGACTAGGAAGAAAAACATAGGACGCGCTAATTGAAGAATTTATTAAGTCACTTTATATAGTAATGTGCGTCCCATGCTTTTTTTTCTAGTCATGCATAAACAAAATTATCTTTTACTTCTTAGTACAAATTGTTTAAGAGAAGTATGTTTTTTTTTAGTTTTTTTTTTATGTTTTTCTCAAGCTGATCTTGTCACCCAAATCCTAAAGCGTTCTGCAACCAGACAAACACAACTTCGTTGTGGGTTAAGTATTTATTTCATGATCAAAGAATTCTTACTAAAAAAATACGGTTTTAAAATACAGAGTATATGAAAGTAACAATGGAATATTGTATTGCCACCCGACTTACGTCGCTGTGCAAAATTTTATCATTGTATGACGTCGACAAATGAGCTAAATTAACGTTGCAAGATTTGAGGACACCACGAACCATTGTGAACTAAAGAAAAGAATGTAAAAGTCAATGTATTTTTTTCAATCAACGCGATTATTATTACACCAATTATCATAAGATCCTTAGCGATTATTACAATCATTAAATGATAATTTCTAGAAACCTCGCATTGTTGAATTGGCTGCATTGAATTTTATTTATAGCCTTTAGGCATCTAACGCTCAGGGCGGGATAGGGAGGGGAAAGGATTTGGGAAGGTGTCGGTCAGGGTATATGTTGAAGGTGCCATCCTGGCATTTACCTGGTGTAACTGAGGAAAGACCTCAGTCAGGATGGTCGATCGCTGGGATGAAACCAACGACCTCCAGAATGCTACGCCAACGCTCTACTACTGAACTACTCTCACATTGTTATTAGAATGAACAACAGAAGAAAACTTGAAACGTCACATTACCTACCACTGAATACTTTATTTTGGAGACCGAAGGGTGAAAATTTACTGCTAGAAAAATTAATCAAGTAAAGTTTAAACTCTTTGAATTTTACGTGATAACCGCTTTCATTACAGCGTGTTACAAATACAGAATTTTCACATAAAATTTCACGGACCACTTAGAACTTTGTCATGGACCACCAGTGGTTTGCAGACCACAGTTTGAGAATCACTGGTCTAGCTCAACGTGTGAATCGTAACTATTGAGGGCAATCTGAAGTTCGGCCATCTGAGATCATGGCTGCGAAACTAATCAGATTCCAAATTAACTTTTTTCTTGTTTTAATGCAAATAATCAATCACCTGTCAAAGTTTGCACCATTACTTCGGGGACATCCTGTATACAAAGTTTTATTTTTAATTATTTTGTTCTTATAGTATGGAAACCCAAACTGTTGAAAAGGGATTGAAACTATTAACTAGTAAGAGAGAATTGGATACAAACTTTATATGGTATTTTCACTCCTAAAAGTATTCCGTGTGCAATGCGCACGCGCCGTAAACTGCGCACGAAGATGTGGAGGTAGCGCTCCATATATTCTCAACCTACTTCACGAAGTGAGGTGAAATGGTCAACCCCACGCTCGACTGCCTTTACCTCCCACCCCACATTGAATGTAAGCTTAAGACAAGCTTGATTACAGTTGATTTTCTCTTGTGTGGTTACGATTGATGTAATAAACTTATATCAGTTTTGAAATTGAATGTACTAAGTTCCAACTAGTAAGTATGGTTCAAGCTTGATAAAACCTTTAGGCTTGTCATGACAAGACGCAAGCTTATACACGTGACATGGCAATCTTGAATCAAGTTCGAATCCTCTGCTATCAAAAAAAGGTACCCAACAGTACCAAGAACAAACACTCTAGTACTCAATTGATACGCAGGTGAGTACAGTTCAGAGCGCCAGGCATGGGGAAAAGTCTCCAGCGTGCTTGCCGGGATTTGAATTCAGGTCGCCGATTTCTAGTTAGACATTGTACCATCTAACCTACGGCGCTCTTAAAAGCGAAGCAAATTTTAACCTGTGAGTCCAACGTTGAAAAGAAGTTGAAAGAAATTCTACGCATTGTCCGGATTCCAAAGTATGATTTCACTTTGTCTGGCCGCCAACGCACTAATCCGTTTTTTTTTTACCGCCGAATATTCTAGAAGACCAGACAGACATTGCGTGATTTTCTATCATCAACCGAAAACTTTTCTTTCCCTTTGAAGCAAGGATACAGGTCAATGTTGGCCAGTGTGAAAAGAGAAGTGAATCACTCAAAACAAATCGTTACTAACTCAAGGAGGTCAGTGTACGAGCACACGTGGAGGCCGATGACTGCAGGGGTCGTCCGTCATCTTTGGAAGTACTGACCACGCCAGACGTTCCGGCAGCAACAGGTGGGAAAATAATGTGCAGCTCGGCCGACCTGTTAGCCTAAAAAAACTGGTCGATGAAAGAAAAATCGAAAGAGAAAAAAAAAATGAAAACAACTTTTCTATTCCCACTTCTTGTGTGTAGAAAACAGCGTCGTGCCTCAATGGTTTCGTTCTTTGCCAATTGCACTTGTAAGTTTCATCATCCACATATCATCCAGTTGTAGGCGTTACCAAAAATGCACATACATTGCCAGCACAGAAATGGCTTCAATGACTTTCATTGGACTTTGAATCGGATTTGATTTATTGACTTTAGCAACGCTGGTTTAGTCCGCTAAAGTTCTTGGCTATGGCTCGACAGTCCGTGTTATATCCTCGATAGAGGTGTACGAGTAGTCCGAAGTTTGGGGAAGTATTCAGGTTTTTAATTTGTCGTTTAACTTACCCCAGTAGCACATTGATATAGGCCAATGATTCGTGATTTCGATAGATGTTGTTATTCAATATAGATCAATCAGTATCGAATGACAAACAATTTTGCCCGATTCATATCGATTGTTAAAGCAACAGTGTACAAGGAGAAAAAAATACTGTTTTAATGAACGGAATGACGTATATTTTTTTACAGTAATCTTTCTTATAAGTAATCTTGATTACACCCTGTCTTCATTCCATTACACGTTCTATTCTCTGGTCTTGAGGAACAGTTGAAAATATTCGCATTTGTCTCTGGCTGGATTTGAACCAGAAACCTTCAAATTTTATGTTGGTCGCTTTAACCACTAAGCTACGGCACCATCCTCTGAGAATACGTCGATAATTATCCACTTGATCACCTCAGGGAATATAGTGACAGGGATTATACTTTCATTATAGTAATTTTAAGCAGGGTGGGCGTACACGTTTTAGGCACTATTATTTTTCAATTCGATAGACTTTTACGAACACACACGACGCTTTACTGAATAATACCGACTAATGTCGATCGATATCGTGCAATGATATCTTAAGACAATGATATTTCTCTTAACATTCTCTTTTGCATATTTTCTGGTTGAAATACGATACGTTTCTCAAATTTGGGAATATCATTGAATATCGAAATATTGTACCACGCAAATTTCAATCGATATTAACTCAGAACAGTCAACTATGATCGATATACGTGTTATTGGCCCAGCATTTGGCGGATATCAGCCAGATATCCTTGTGTTGTGTGCAAAACTTGACGTAAATGGCCCGAGATCCTTGTGCTGCATGTAAAACGTGACGTAAATGGACCGAGATCCTTGTGCTGCATGTAAAACGTGACGTAAATGGACCGAGATCCTTGTGCTGCATGTAAAACGTGACGTAAACGGCCCGAGATCCTTGTGCTGCATGTAAAATGTGACGTAAACGGCCAGAGATCCTTGTGCTGCATGTAAAACGTGACGTAAATGGCCCGAGATCCTTGTGCTGCATGTAAAATGTGACGTAAATGGCCCGAGATCCTTGACTGCATGTAAAACATGATGTAAACGGCCCGATATGCTTCTGCTGTGTGTAAAACGAGACGTAAATAAAGTTTTCGAAAAAGATAGACACTCTT